>VDFB02257298.1:0-97635 GCA_007258455.2 Sequoia sempervirens | reverse complement strand
TCCTAAGTCACCAACTACGTGTGAAAATGAAGTAAAAATCACATTTTTTAAAATTGTAGGCAAGAAAAAAAAATTATATAGATTTGGACGAGTTATTGACCAAAAACTCGTGATTTTTCCCGTAGACTCGTGAGTTTACAGGGAAAAATCTCTGCGAGTCTTGCAAAAACTCATTGGCGAGTTATTGGGCGAGTAAACACCGATTTAGAATATCCAAGTCTCGGTCCTTAACTAAAAATTTCTAATCATTTTGTGCTTTTATTTATCTGCCTCTAAAAATATAAAAATGGGCCAAAAACATGAGAGTTATAGATTAGAATAACTTCAGAAAGATCTTTTTGGAAAACTCAGGAAATGTAATGGCAAATGTGGCAGGTTTTACTTGGGATTAATTTTGAAGTGTAATGCTACCATGGTTTGGATTCATGACTGCTTTACAGTTTTGTCTACGATGCATTTAGAAGTTCTATTTTCTGTTTTTTTTGACTGACTTTTAAAAATCATGAATAAATATTAACATTGTAGCTTTTAAGGTCCCTTTAATATGTATAATTGAATCCGGTTGCTTTTACAATATATATTCTTATTGACAAAATGTATCAACTCCTGTGATAGTCCAAAAAGAAATCCTTTTGCAAAGAACTAGAACAAAAAACTTGCACACAAAGATATAAGACAAAGATATGGTAGTCCATTGAGGTAGGGTATTTAAGAGTGTATTTTGAGTTAACTCTATCTAAATAGAAATCAAAAGTAGGACTCAAAAGGCTTTACATTTTCTTGATTACTGAAACAATAATTATAATGGAAAGCAAAAGTATGTTATACTTGACTTGAACACTCTAATGGAGGAAATGTATCCATTAGTGGGGATTATAGAGTTATGAACAATAAAAATGAGGTTCATGTTCTCCAGTTAATTAGAATACAAAAACAAGATGGTCTGGCAAACAATCTCATTCTCAACACACCTCCTTACTATGATATTCACTTCCTATATATATATATATATATATATCACCTCCTAATAACATAATGGAGGGGTACCATAGTCCCAATGAAAGCCTACTCATAACCTAATATATTAAATATTTAATTACACAAGTTGCTCACATGACCCAATATAACCAACTAAAGGGATGTGTGCCACAAGTTGGCATTACCGTTCACCTAAATAAATTATAATATCATATCCCTAGCTAGGTACACAACAAAATCTGAAGCAAAACTTTATTTTAATGGTATGTTTAATAGTGGTTTTAGTGTGTACAGTTAGAAATCTGAAACATCAGAAAGTAAGATGACCTTTTCCTTGATACTTGGATTACCAGCAAAATGGGATTTGTCAGGCTGGGAAGCAGCTTGGATACTTTAGCAGAAATCCCAGCTCTATGTGTAAGATACTTGAAAAGCTTGTTCATGACGACAAGCAGTATTTATTATGCTGTACATTGTAATACAATATATAAGAGCAGAATTACACAATTCTGCTACATGTTACTTTTAAATCGAGCTTGAAGGCAATGGATGGAAACCCATTGTCTATTGGAGATATCATTCAAGTGTCTCACTTTGTGCTTCAAATTCAAGCTATTTCTAAGGGTTTGTCATATTTGTAGTAGCTGTTGTATTGCTGCAAAATATATTTGTATCTGTAAGTTGCCATAGCTGATGTATTATTGCAACTATTTCTGATTAAATGCAAAAGCTGGATTATTTTACAGTTTATTATTGTGCCGGAATTTCATATCTTCAGAATAGATTCTATAGAAGTTTTTATTAAAATTCTGAAAATTTAGGGCAGAAAATTGGGGGTTTTTGAGTTAGATCTAGTTTGGCTCATTACAGTGGTATCAGAGCTTGGATCTTGCTAGCTTGTTGGGAGAAGGAAATTATTTCTGCTGAGGTTGCTCTTCTTTAAGGTGATCTCATTTTTACAGGTTCTTGCCAATTTAATGGCCTTTGGCCAAATTGGGTGAAATTGAAATTGAGAAAACTAATTCTATATTTGAAGAATTCAATTTTAGATTCTGGGAGCTTTACATATTAATTCTAGGTACACACATTTCTCCAAAAAATCATATTTTAAGAAGATATCAGGGGAACAATTCTACAGAAAGGACAAATTATCTGCAACAGACAAGACAATAAAGTGTCAGATTTATATTTAGAAGAAATCGTTTTTCTTATGAAGGAATCGTGGTCTCAAGAAACCCAAATATAGCCGACTGCCACCTATATAGTTCGATAAAGACAAATATTAAGGAAATTGCTTGTGCTTGGGTCTTGACAGGAATTAAAGAAAATGCGATGCTCCCATCAGGTGCGATCTCTGGAGATAGCGATTTAATAAAATACTTTCTGAAGCCAAGCTAGTTGCTACAAGAAAGACAAACGTGGCCTACCTAAGGTGAGACGCAAAGAGACAAATCAGTAAAAGACAAACTCTCCAATTGGTGTCAATTAATATCATTAAAGGTTCGCTATTATTTTCAAAGGCTAGTGAATATTTGGCAACAGATTCATTAAGATTAATACATCGGGCTTCTTAAGAGGATAATGCAATCATATTTCTGGGCCAGCGCATGATTTAAAGGGAGATGTGATTCTATAGCCAATAATATATATTTTTCTGAAGGATGGAGACTTATTTTCTATAAAACATATCGTAGGGGGACTTGGCCGCTGGAAGACAAAAGAGTGATTGGAAGATATTCTCAGAAAAAGACAAAGACAATGGACGATTTTAGTTAAGGCAAAAATTGGGGGAGCTTATTCCTTATCGGGAGCAGCTTTGGAAAAATAAGGGAGACAAGTTCGAATAGGAGTCTCTGATATCAAACAAGGAAGGCGGTTAATATATTTCAAGTCAAAATCAGGAGACGATTTCTCTATCATTTCCGTCAAATCTGAGGAGTCTATAATATTCTAAGAGCCCGAAAATTGAAGAGCTTTCACCTATGCGGCAAGTTATCAGGTCTATTTGAAAAAGTGACAAAATGTCAAAGGACGTGATTTGTTCATGAACTCGTCATACTTCTTGGAGGAGCTACCAAATTATTTCCTTTTTAGGATGTCACTCCCAGATTATAATAGTATACTTCTAGGCAATAGATATCGATTTGGATGTTCATTGGCTTGCCTTCATCTTGCTGGGCTCAGACGACACTTCACATTGCTAGTGGCTTCAGCAAAGCTTCGTTCCAGGTTCCTTATAATTATATTGAATCTCTATTTGCATCTGTAGTGCTTGCAAATAATATTAAGTCAGTCGTTGACATCAGTAGCATTTGTATTATGGAAGCAAACAATAGACGAGTTGTTGAAATCGGATTCCACTTGTAGTAGCATTATAAAGGAAGCTAAATAGCAATAGTTATATGTTGCTGGTGATCATACGTGAGCTGCTTGGAAATGATTGTCCTTGCTGGAGATTGCATTTTATCATTTCTGTAAATCGATGATTCTCATTGGTGTTATAAGCTGAGTCTTGTGTGGAGTTTCTGCACCTACAGTAGGCTTGTATTGATATCAGAGATCGTTGATTGTTTTTTGCACTGTTGAATTTGCATTTTATAATTGCATAATATCTCCATCATAAATCCAGAAAGTGTATACATTGCTGGGTGTTGTATTCAAGACTGTTCTATCATTGCTATATTGTTGTCTTAGAGACAATCTTGTACATCATCAGATTTGCTATTGTAGTAATGCAAGACATCCATTTCAGGGGGTATAGGCATTGGAATAACTAGATTGGGTTGCACTTGAAATGTTTGACAAAATGTTAGATGTGTTGTAGGTGAATAATTGCATAAAACTCAGTCATCAACTGCATTATACAAGAGTTGAACTGCACGACAATTGTTTGTTGAAATGTCTAGTGGCTGAACTGTGCACTTGGGTAGCTGCTTCATTTATAATCAGTATATGATAGTGGAAAAGGGGTCCAATAAATAAAAAATGAAGACAATGGCAGATAAGAAAAATGACCTTTTCTCAAAAGAATTCAATGATACGTTCAATGGTAAACAGCTAAGTGACTTGCAAAAAGAAAATGATGTAGGGAATTGGCTCTATGTGATTGGATCAGAATTGAAGTTCATGCAATCTACCAATGATGTTCTCTCTAAGTTGGAGGAAATAGACACATATTTTCCCAAAGTAGATCAGGCAGATTGGATGCTTTTGAATTGGGCTTTGCAACCCTCAATGCTCACTTTGGTCCAGCACAAGTTCATAGAACATCCCTGTGAAAAGGTGAGACTTGCAGTTGCTTCTTGTCACAGTGAGATCATAAGAATAACAGCTCCTGTAGCACCCTATAATGATGGCATACTAAAGAAGGTTCTACAGCTGATTGTGGAGAACCTACATGGGTTACACAATGTCAAAGCCCCTACTTTTGGTAAGAGGGCTAAGATTTTAGAAATTATGGCCAAGACTAGACCATTTATCATTATGTTGGACCTCAAATGTGATAAATTAATTCTACAAATGTTTCAATGCTTCCTAACTGAAATTAGAAAACATCATCCAAACATTGTGAGGTCTTGTATGCAAACTATTATGTCTTTAATCTTAGATGAAGATGATGATATCTGCAAGCGGTTGCAATTAGACTTGTTGGCCATTTGGAGGAAGGAGCAGGCTATATCACCTATTGCTTATGAGTTCTCCAAAAGAATGGTTGAGCGTAAAGTTGAGAAGTTCAAGGAACTATTGACTAAAGGGGAGCTAACTTCGTTGGGTTTACAGGCTTCAGGATCTCCAAAGAAGAGCAAAAACCAAATGAGGAGAGAGCAGATTTGTTTCACATGTCAGGAGACTTGGACACCTGATCATAATTGTGGGATTAGTGAGGAAGATAAGTCAGCCAAAGAAGTTTGGACCAGCAATGAAGAGGATAGATCCCAACATATTGAATCAATTGTGGCTTCAAGTAAGGGTTACACAAGTTTCTTTGTAGGTAATTTGGAGATTATGCTCGACGAATCGGGAAAGGTAATGGCTTCTTTTGATGATCCTATGAGTAGTGTTATTGCTGCCTCATTTTCCCCACATGACAATGATGGTGATTTTACGATTGGTTCTAACGCTGCCCTAGCACTAAATCAGCAAGAGTGCAAAGAAGATATCATAGAAGAAGTCTTCTGTGAAAGACAAGTCCTTTAGAGTAATTCAGTTAGTTCGTCATATGACTCTATTGTTGTTCAAAAGCGTGTTAAGCATCATAAATTGGAGAACCAGCTGAAGGTAAATGAAGATAAGATAGTTGCAGCATTAACACATTTTGATGACATGCACAAGTTGGTTGAAGGTCACCTTTGGAAGGGACAACTCGAGAGAAGACAAAAAGGGGGGTGAAGAAGAATCTTCCTATGCTGATTTAAAGGTGTCCAAAGCAACTGTGGAAGCTATGAAATCAACTTATTTGCACTTACTTTCAGATCGAGAGCACCTCCTTAATCTTGCAGAAATTTATTCAAAATCATTGTATAGGAAAGAAGAAGAAGTTGTCAATCTCACCTATGAGCTTGTGGACACTAAGGATACCTTGGAAGCTACTCAAGAGGCTCTACAAAGAGCAGAAAATCAGATTTACCAGCTCAACTTAGAGCTGGGTTTGGCACAATCTCAATCAGAAAATCAGTTTTCTATGACAGCCACATTAGAAAGGACAACCACCATTGATGAGCAACCGATGTTTGAAGAAGAATTGATTGAATGCTATGAAAATTCTATGAAAGAATTTGTATCAAATGCTGATTCGTTGAAGCTGAACAACAGTCCTTATGCCCTTGTTTGTCATAAGATGTCAAATATGAATTTTTAGGTTGACATGAATTCAAAAAATCGCTTTGCATATACTCAAGATTGCAAGCCTAAGCATGAGGATGTCTTCATTGTTTCAAGTTTCTCAGAAGTGATGATAACAACTGGTTGTATAGATTTAAGTGCACATAGTGATCTCTATAGCACTTGGGAAATGGATGTTGATGAAAATTTACCAGTCCATGAGAGCAAAGGCATTCCAGAAGTGAGTATAAATCAGTTTTTTAGACTTGTTGCTGCTGAAAATTGTGAAGAGATGTGTGTGATTACATTTGGAGATACGCTGAAAACTATTCCTCATTTCATGCTGAGTATGCTTAATTACATAAGAGATTCAGGTACATACACGAGTGATAGGCTTGCACATGATAGCAGAGTTTCAGTTTATGATTCTATTAGTGTGGCACAGTGTCAGCATGGTGGTTCCTTTTTGAGGTTGATTTGGAATCTTGGAATCACTTGGGTTTGCAGTTCAACAGTTGAGGATTAGGAAGCCAATGTCGGTTATTGGGGTTTACTCCCATGGTGTTCTAGTTTAGTCTATTTGGAGAGGAGTTACCTGAGGAGTTGATAGAGATGGTGCAGTATTTGATTGCTCTACTTACTAGTTGTTATCAGGAGGTCTCTTATGTTGGCATCCAACAAAGCAGTGCTTTCAGCGGTTGTTGCTATCGATCTCCTAGGTTGACTTGGCACCCTGGGATCATACTCAGTTTCAGTTTGGTTCAACATTGTGATCTTGGAGTAGCATTGGAATTGCTTGAGGACAAACAATTTTGGGAAGGGAGGATTGTAATGCCCCCTTTTCTAGCTTGCATTGTATGATGTTGTCGTTAGCCCATTTCTCCTTGGTTCCGTAGGCTAACCAAGGCTTTTAAGGAATCTTGAGGATTTTTGGCTTAGGCAATTTTCGTTGCAGGTCAATCCGGGGCGTCTGGAGGTAGTTTTGGCATACTTATTATTTTTAGTAAGTCATTAATGCTGTTAATAGTAATTCATCAGGCGGGCTGTGATCTCCAGGGACAGTGTCTTTTCAATGGAAAATTTGGGTATTACCGTCAGATGATTTCAGTTCCATTGGTTTAATTCATCTCCGCATTAATGAAGTTTAAATTATAAAGTTAAATTCAATTATTTAACTTTATTAATGTGAGTCTAAAGTTAAGTGGGAAATGAATAGTAAAACGGGCCCCTTATTTTAAATTACATGAGACATCAAAAAGGCAAAAGGGAAGTTTATGTTTTATCCCACATTGGTTAAAAAGGTGAATGAGCTCTTATGAGAAGGATATAAAAAGGTTGCGAGGGCTCACTTTCATGCATGCTTGGTTATTACTTTCTCTTGGAGAATTCAGGGAAGCTTTGGCTTTTAGCAGGTTTGAGGACGGAATCCCTCGAGCTTGAAGGCAGTGGACGGAAACCCATTGTCTGTTGGAGATATCATTCAGGTGTCTCACTTTGTGCATCAAATTCAAGCTATTTCTAAGGGTTTGTCAGATTTGCAGTAGCTGTTGTATTGCTGCAAAATATATTTGTATCTGTAAGTTGCCATAGCTGATGTATTATTGCAACTATTTCTGATTAAATGCAAAAGTTGGATTATTTTGCAGTTTATTATTGTGCTGGAATTTCATATCTTCAAAATAGATTCTACAGAAGTTTTTATTTTAAATTAAAAATCTGAAAATTTAGGGCAGAAAATTGGGGGTTTTTGAGTCAGATCTAGTTTGGCTCATTACAGTTGGGTACGTCAGTGAAAGTTTTAAAAAACATATAAAAATCATACTAGAGTCCACAGTTGACTTATATTTATTCAACCCATAAAGAACTGAAGTGTGACATTACTATGACTTGATGAATGTATTATGGTTTTAAAGCCACATTTATATGACTGATAAAATAATGGGCGTAGCTACAATTTCACATTTTTTGGATGCACCACCTGTAATATCACTTATGTGGGCATTAATGCACCAACAAC
Organism: Sequoia sempervirens; assembly: GCA_007258455.2. Lineage (NCBI taxonomy): Eukaryota > Viridiplantae > Streptophyta > Pinopsida > Cupressales > Cupressaceae > Sequoia > Sequoia sempervirens. Next base: position 89,819 of record VDFB02257298.1, on the reverse strand, counting down.
GACACCCAACATTGCTTTTGCTACTCAATGACCTTGTGCTTCGGGCTCCAGTCTATCACTTATCTATGATTAGGCTTACAGGTAATTTATTTAAATAGATTTTGGTTAAGTTTTGTATACAATAGTATACGTCTCTCAATTTTATCTCCTTTTGAGTTTAATACATTTTTACAAACCTTTGATCCCATTTTGGTGGGGTTATAAAATTGTTGTCAATAGACTCTTGTATTTAGTGCATCGAGAGGGTAGACCTGTGTTGCCATTCTGGAGTTTAGCTAATGTAGGAGCATCCTTGGGTTGGCGCAATCCTGCATCACCCGAAAAGAAAAATGGTTAGCTTCCTGTGTGCAAGCTTATCTTGTGTGAACCCTATGCTATGGTAGTTGGCTGTACATTGGTACAATCATGTATACAGTTTTGTGTTGGGTGGCTTTTGGTGTCCTGCACATTTTGTTGCCTATTGGTACATCCCTACCCATCTCTATCAGGCGCAAGATCTTTTGTGAAAAGGTCTACCGTCTATCCTTCATTTAGCTTGTTTCTTGCATGCGTATTTTGCAGTGATTAGTCAATCCATTAGAACACTTCTGTTAGACAAAGCGATCTCATTTGGTTCCCATGGTTGCTCGGTTGTTTCTTCCTTGTTTTGCTTCTGTTTGTGTGCTCTGTCCACCAGTTCAATGTTTGTTCAGTTGATCCACAAACCACTGCTGCACCACTGGCATGTTCAAGTAATTTTTTTTTCTTGCCATCCTTGTATGAAACTCATCTAAATCCATATGCATAGTCTTCAAATCACCATGTATCTATCTTTCTCCTTGGAAAAGAAACTAGTGCAAAATACTTTGACTGAATACAAGTTGTTATGATTTCCACTGGCTGTGACAATTTATGCTGATAAGTCTGCATAAACTTTTGTTGTTTGGGAAGCATAGGATGATCATGAATCTATGGTTCGATCACGAGGCTCATTGATTTCTTCCTTTGACTATCGCACAAGGATTTTTTTTTCCTGTGGAAGATACCTAGGTTTAAGGACCCTAGATCCACAAAAATTGAGTGAAAAACCAGTCACTAATAGCATAGATTCATCAAATTCTCAAGTGATGAGATAGTATAGTATCATGCCTGACAATATCAACAACTATTTAACATGCATAATATCATCCCCCAAAAAGGGAGGCGGGAGGCAGAGCGGTCAGTCTTCAAGGATTTGTAATGAGTTTTTAACATCTGCCTACAATCCATTCAATATCCTTTTTTTCAGATCACAGAAGTTGCATGCCCATCGTTGTCCTTCTGTGTTACAATGTTATGGGATCTTAAAGTCAAAGCAGAAAGCTGAATTTCTTATTTACAATTCCACCACTCATTTGACACTTCACATCTCAGATTATCATGTAGGAATGGTAGTCAGTCCTTATGTAGGGCCATACTCCATCTCTTCTATAAGTTTAGTCCAGAGGACAAAATGTCTGTATCTGCTTTATGAAATGCAAGAATAGATTGACTGCAATAGGATCGCTTCCTCTCCAAATTTTTACCTGAGGTGGTGCCAATAAATGAAGTGGATTATCTTTTATAGGAGCACGCTGGCAATACTAGGTTATATATTCCATATGCAGGATTACCACTTATGTTGAAAAATGCAAAACATCAATGCATAGCAAAAAATAGGACAACTTCCATCTAAATTTCCATTTTGCTCAGTTTTACCCTCACTTTTTGTGTAGTGCCTTCTTTCTTCTTTCCATGCAGGGGATGATATCATCAATTCATATTGTAGAAATAGATGGTGCAAGGGAGAATAATATATAGATGAGATTTTCCATTTCTACTCTAACTTCTCCCTTCCTTTTTGTAGTCTGAAGCAAGAATTTTCAACAAGATCTAAGTTTACTTTCTTTGAAGGAAAAGTACGAGGACAAAATACGGTAGACGGGCACTATTTCATTTAAAATAGCCAATAGGACAAACAAATGGGAAGTGAGGGGGAAGTGGCATGCATGGGGGAAGGGTGGGGGAGAAGGCAATCTGGAGCATGAAGACAAAGTTGGATTTTTCCTTGCCTTGCTGATAGGGAAGACAAACTAAAGATTGAACAAAGAGGCTTTACTTCATCTCAGAGTTCACACTTCTTTATCCTTAGGGAAGACAAACTAAAGATTGAACAAAGAGGCTTTACTTCGTCTCAGAGTTCACACTTCTTTATCCTTAAGGAAGACAAACTTAAGATTGAACAAAGAGGCTTTATTCAGAGTAGGGAAGACAAACTAAAGATTGAACAAAGAGGCTTTACTTCGTCTCAGAGTTCACACTTCTTTATCCTTATCTTCATAAGCAAAGCCTGCCAGATCATGTATTCCACAAATTGGGCATTTCCCACTTATTTATTTTTAGAAGCAAGAATCCTTTTTCCTTTCTGTACATTTTTTCTAAAGATGCACAGCCTAAAACTACCTTCATTCTACCTTCATCCATTTCAGTCAATGATACATAAATTCAAAGCAGAGTAGGAGAATGCCAAAATATCCTTATAGCTATCATATTTTTACTGAGCCTCTGGTGCTTCATAGTTTTTGAAAGATTCAAAAGACTGATAGCTTGTGGAGAGGCAAATTACCATGGTCTCCCATAGGGTAGGAAAGGTGTTTTATCATTCATATTTATCTTTTTTTGGGACTTTTCAGTTTGCCAGGGGTTTGGGCAAATTACACAGGCCTCACCAGTCAATCTGTAATTACGCAGGCTTCACCCACCAACCACCTCAAGAGCCATTTTTAAAGACGCAACAAACAAAAGCTGGCTTCCTCTAATTGTGTAGATTTAGTCTCCAATAATAATTATATTTTCATCTCAGGAGGAGATGCAATACTCAAGAATATGTGTGGTAGCTTCTGTAGACGGTCACCCCTAGTCTCTTGACTTTTTCCTTTTGCTCTATGCATTAGAGGCTTGATCTCGTTGATGATTATATTTTGATGATAGCTTGATGCTCAAGTAGTAGGGTTCATGGTTTTCTGAGTAGAAATGTTTTCATCATGGAGGAGGTATGGACCTAGCATTGGAAATCATGTTTGCTTCATTGAGGCTTTGGGCCTTATCAAACACCTTTTCTTCCATTTGACTGCTCTGGGTCAAGCATTAATTGTGGGTGTACCTATATTATTATCCACTTAAATATTATGTGTGTCCTTGGCTGTCTTCTACAGCCTAGCAACTCGGAACCTTAAATTTGGGTTTCTTATTTCCCTTTCCATGTAGTTAGCAAAGGAGTCTCAAATGCAGGGTTCATTGGTTCTTTGAGAATCTCCATGGCTTTATCCTGGCTGAACTGCAGTTGAGAGTTGGAGCTTCTCAGATTTCATTTTTCCCTTCTTCCTGCAACAGGCACCATCTTGTAAAACATAATTATTTAGATGGGCCTGCTGCAAATAATTCCTTTGAGATAATTTAAAAAAAAAGTCGCATTGATGGTTGCAGGGATAGGGCCATGAAGTAGATTGTATGGATGGCCTATTCTAATAGCAGAGCCCTTTATCCTTTCAAATCATGCACTTATTCAAAGCTTAAATGCAAGCGTGCAGAGTTTTTCAGTTTGGTTGCTTTCACATGAAATTCTAGAACCAATATGAAATTCTAGATTCGAAGAGAGGGGGGAGACTTATTTGCTAATATTACTAGAAGCCAAGAAAGATTGCAGATGGTCTACTTGGAAACTTCCACACTTACGTACCATCATTTGTGTTGTTCATCACCCTCCAACCTTGCAGATCACTTACAGTGTACTTATAGAACCCAAACTAACCTTTCATCCTCATGCTGCCTCCTGTTATTAATGAGACTGTTTGATGTCAAGGTTGTCGTGGAGAGATCTTAAATGCATTTGGGACCTGCCACCCTTATCAATCATTTGATTTGAAATTACATTCAACACTTCCCTTCTATTGTTGACAAGATCTAAGCAATTGGAGGATGAGATGTAGGTTCTAAAGGTGGGGGGAGCAGATTAGGAGCATGGGCAGTATAAGATGGGTAAGGGAACCATAGAGATTTTTTATTTTTGGAACTGCTGATCAAATTACTTGTTTTCCCTAAATCTAAGGACAGGTAATTCTTTAAAAGATGTGCCATCATTGGGTCTGAATATGTATAACTAGAAGTTAGGCATGTAAAATTTTCAATAGCTAAACACTGTTAATGAAAAGGATCTCTTAAAAATGTCTTGATAATATATGATACGCTGGAAAGCTTCATGTGCCTATACAATGAAAATATTTGTCAACTTGATCAATCCTTGGAGTTCCTCGCTAGAACTACCTACAACAGTAAATTCACTTGTCCCATGCAGTATTGAGCACATTGATGATGCCATTATGCAATATATGAATATCCGAGTAATGTCTTTCTTTATCCTGTAGCGTAAGATTAGTTTCACAGTTTGCCAGCAATAACCATGTAGACCTAAACAAATATACACCTACAAATTTTAGAGACTTCCAGTGAAAATGCTAACAGAAAGGATCTGTGCCATTACCATGCAATCACTGAAATACTCTGGAGAGTAACTGATTTTGGATAATATTGATTCATCATTTAAAAACATGGAAATAAAACATTAAAATTTAAATTACATATAATTTATATATCAATGGTTGTCAGGGAAGGCCTCTTCTTTTCTTCGAAATATGATATCATATTTGAAAAATAGTAAGTCTTTACAAAAGTCCACAATGAAAGGACAAGGGCATAGTTCGATTGGATTTTGAGCATACTGGTAAGCAGGAGGGAGGAAGCCCAGAGGGAAATCTTTTTATTGGGGCTCACTAAAGACACTTTATATGGGTATCATGCCATTGATCTCTATAATCTTCTTTTTGGTGTAGCAAATCAGAGCCACCTTGATTATGTTTGACGTAAATATTTTATGTAACAGCAGGAATGCAAAACTCACATTTGTATTATACCGTGTCTTGTATATTTCTTGTTTGTACATCTTACAATCCACTTTGTGAATTATGGTACAGGTTCTTTTTTGCAGCACAGAGTTAGGGAGATCGTCCTTTGTGCGGCAGCTGGAACCAGACTGGCATATTGAAACTAATTCTGAGATAATTTCTCAATTAGCTGTATGTATCAATGGTATCTCTTTCTATCTGTTTGAAACTTAAGATCTTTGACGATGTATCTCTTATGTCTGCTTTCTTTGTTTACTTGTTCCAGAGATTTATCCGCTACCAACTTCATATTTCAACTTTCAGGGTGGGACACATTGCATCTAATGTGTTTGCATCTGATAGCTTGGAGCGCTACTTTGGTTGCCTTGAAAAGAACTGAGGCATTTCTATGTAAACACACTGTAAATTGAAAGCAGTCCTTTCAAGTATGATAACAAGCTTCATGTTGGTGGTTTGTGTATTAGTGCATTTGTATTCTATGGAGTGTTTGAATGATGTCACAAATTCATTATTCCTTTTATGTTTTGTCTGTGACTGAGGGTTTGAAGATTGACAGATTTGTTACCTATTAATATTACAATTTGTAAGCAATGCATACATTTCAGTGTACTTGAATCTAAAACTTTTTTCTACCCGGATGATCATGTTAACAATAAAGTGTTAGATTTCAATGTACTTGCATCTATAACTATTGCTTTACCTGGATGATTATCTTAACGATAAATTTTTGATCATGCTTCTGTTTTCACCAGTGTTATTCTCCAGAAACAAAAACCTTCTGATGTGTTTGTTTCCTTTTCTATTCCTTTTTCTAGTGGAATGTAGCCTGCATTTTCTTCTTTCTTTTTCCCAGTATTTCTTAATTTCACTTCAAATCTTGGCAGCCAAAGTTGGTTCCACTATTTTCCCTTTCTCCTACTGTCACTTAATAGTAATCGATTATAGTCAATCAATATGCCAACATCCTAGGACTTCATAAGACAGTATATCTTTTGCTGAGTTTTATATTTATGTTTCCGAATTGAAGCCCACACCTTAAATACAAAAGTAGGGTATAGTTGAGAATAAAAGTGAAAGTAGTTGGTTGGTAATGATATTATTATGTATATATGAACAAAATATTCAACACTATTTATTTGATGATCCTAACAAGCTCTTCATCTTTGTACAAACGCACATCTTATATTTAGATAATAAATCAGAAAGTACAATAGTGAGAGAGCACTCAAACTTGCAGTTTAATGGCTAATCAGATAGGCTTTTACAACATAGGTGAAGAGAGCTTGAACATGTCATCTTTTGCCCCAACAACCAGAGACTTGGAACACCCTTTTGGCTGCAGCTTTTTGGAATACCCCTTGGCTTATAAAAAGAGATGTTAAAAATCCTTAAAATGCCCCAAACCTCCTTGTATAGATCTAATTAAAGAATGTTATTCCCAACAACACCTCTTTCAACTGAAATGCCCTAATAAACACTATTCTTTTCATTATATGCTGGTTTTCATTAAAAATAATGGTAGTTTCCCCTCTGGACAGAGTTTGTTTTGACACTAGCAATTTTATTTTGCCAAAACATAGATACCATGGTCTGAATGTACAGGGATATTGGTGGATGGTAGTTTTGTGCTCTTAAACAATTAGGGCTTCAATAATGTTTCAAGAAATCTTATATTGTTTGTCATTTTTGCTTATGTATGGCTATTCTCCTTCCTGGACTATAGCTGCACGTGCTGAAGGTGTTCAAAAGTGTGGTTTTCTGAGTTATATTTTAGTTTTAATGTGAGTTAATTGTTTCATTTAGTAAAATATTTAAAAGATAAGTCATGCATGCTTGAACTGTATGCAGAAGTGAAATATTAATTCTGAGGTTGTCATTTAGTTTTTGTGATTCAGCTCCCTTTACTTTTATTTCACTTTGGATTGCTCTGGTATAAACTTTCGTGTTTCTGAAAATTTATCCAAGCCTGAGGGTCTACATTAGGAAAATGCCAATGATAACAATATAAACATTTTTGTTACAATAGAGAAGTAACTTGCTGCCCAGTCTTAGATTAAGGGCTCCTTTCCGGCCACAGGCCCTTTGCCAGCTTTTAGTAAAATCAAAATGGGAGGTTATTGTCCTTAAACCAATGAGCTTACTCATCATATATTTTGATTGGTTAAAAATAGTTGTAACTGTGCCAGAGCTCTAGATTGGAAGTATAAACCAGTTCCTTCTAAAGGACCAAATCAGGCAACATGAGGAAAATTCAACCAATAGTGAAAGCAAACAGGTCAGCAATTTAGCTATTAACACTATCAGATATTAACGAAAGCTTATTGGATTCATAGCTGCATTCTTACATCAACTGGCCTGGTCAGCTTTATTTTCATTGGAAGAGTGAGTAGAGACATAAGAGGTGTTGGTGCGCAGAGTTGTTGGTTGCCAAATCCTTAAGGGTAAGTCTCTTCCTGAGTATCAGGGGTGTTAAAATTGGTTCCCAAAGCCCATAGGGTAAGCTTCTTCTTGAGCATCAAGGGCCTTTAGCTTTAATCAAGCAGGGTAGCTTTGGACTAATTTGTTAAGGTGGGTAAGACCACCTTTGATTTCGGGTTTAGTGAGACCTAGGGAGGCTTCCCTAGAGGCATCTTGAATAGGAGTAAACACAACTGAAAATAGACAAATGGATAAACTATTGCGATTGTACTCGTACACTTGACCTCAAAAGTTTTCTCTAGACCAATGATTAACTTACTGTTATAACTTCTATTAAGCAAATAAGCACATCACTACATAACAACAGGATGTGGGTATGCACAAAATGACTCTAGGATGGCAACAATTTAAGGATTGCTGAGGTTATTTTGCTTGGTTATAATGTTGAATCACAAAGTGCATAGAAACTTTTTTATACTCCTAATCTAGTGGTGAATATTGTTGTCAATTTAGGTGCATGGTGGAACACTTTCCTTGGACAAATGCCTAATCCATTGGGTTACAGATGCAACACAAGAAATAACACATTGAAATTAGAAGGAATATAAGCTATGTATATACATACACCATAAATGTGATATCACACAAATGAACATACTTTGTAATCCATCTCTAGATTGTAGAATTTCATATGCAATAAATAAATGATAATTACAAAGCTTGCAATGGATTAGAATTTTGGACATTATCAAATATCTATTACATTCATACCAACATGTGGCAAAAGAAAACCCTAAGTTAGATTTTCCTTAAATATTCACAAATGGAGTTGAGACATTCAGTTATATAAATCATTTACAATATAAATCTCCTTGTGATTTACAACAAATGTTGCTCTACTGACGATTGGACATGAAAGAGTTGCAACCCTAGAAAAGCTCCTTTGCACTTGCAATCTCGTGGAAATGCAAAATAATTGACCCTTGTTCTAAAAATCAAACTAACAGAGATAGCACTTTGTTGGTTGCCCTATCGCTTCATGAATCAAGGAGTAATAATGGGTCAAGAATGTATAGGGCAAGCTTAGATCTTGCGAAATTCAAGGACCATCGAAGGTTGGAACTCAACCATTGCATTAGTGGTGACATGGGTCGTCTTCATCCTCCATCATTGAAAGCACATTTGAATTTGCACTCCTCAGATTAGCAATTGTCTTTGAGCAAAAAAATCCCTTTGGAATAATTGTAGCAGCAAATCAAATCATTGATGGTAGGTGGGAGATGTCACACCCCTATCTTTATGCCTAATTTAAATACACAAATTAATGTATTTAATTGTGATTGGGAAACAATAAAGAAATATAACAAATATTAGGTTTTTATTTTTGGATTTGATATTAAAATTTGATTTAGAGGAGCTAAGTTATAGTTAGTGGAGATAACTCAGGAGTGGAGTGGCAGTTACAAATGCAATTAAGGGAATTAACTCCCACTTAGGGGGATGCCTGAAGGCAATTTAGGAGATCTCAGCATGTTCATTATTAATTTTTCTTTTACTTCAAACTTCCCTCTTGAGAGCATGGCAGATCCATGAAGGATGAAATCCTGAGCTCTTCGCAAATTTTGGAGAAAAAAGTACCAAGCTTATTAGATTATGGTCATGGATTATTTATTACCTGTCTCCACTCGGGCTGCTCCACATATATGCAGTACATTCCAGTCTCTCCACGCAAAGGAAAATAAAAATGTAAATGCAATCACTTTGAGAGAGCGACATGCCATGTTTAACAACACAGTAAGTGGCGCTTGTGAAGAGGGCGGTTTGAAGTAGTTTGCTTGTGGAACATCTAAACTAATACTGTAGAACATTTGATGCGTCGAGATGAACCATATATCTTCAATTCCATGGTACATTTCAAACGATTCTTTCATATTTTACCAAAAATATAAAAATCGATTAATATTTTTGACATGCACTCAACTAGTTTGAGTACTCAGCTCAATTCATAATAGGAATACCAATTAACTGTGTAAAAGCCATGAATTAGTGATTGCATGACTTTGGCATTAGTTTGAAAGTGTTTTAAGAATATATGATCTTTATTACGGAGATCGTCGGTATGAGGAAAATTGGGAAACAGATTTTTATTTATGTTTTTGAAAAGAATATTGTTTCATTTCTGGTTTAGTCTTAGGAGATAGGAGTTCACTAGGTTAAGAGAGACTTGATTGAAATTATTTTCATATATGATTCAGGTTGGGTTTATAATCTGTATTATTTAGCATACCTTGAGTTATTAGAACGCAAGTTACATATTTAAAAAATTCCTTAAACCATCACCGGTTTACCTTTATTTCATTATTGATAAATGTAATAAGTCTCAAATACAACTTGGGAGCTTATAAGCCTTTTGATTCAAGTTTGCATATTTAAGAAATTCCTTAAACCGTCACAAGTTTACCTTCATTTCATTAGTGATAAATGTAATAAGTCTCAAATACAACTTGAGAGCTTATAGGCCTTTTGATCAAAGTTACATATTTAAGAAATTTCTTAAACCATCACGAGTTTCCCTTTATTTCATTATTGATAAATGTAATAAGTCTCAAATACAACTTGGGAGCTTATAGCTTTTTTCTTATGAGAAAACTAGTATTGACTCTTATGGTTTATATCATTTATATTTTTGGATATTAAATTTATGGGTTGTTGAATTTGGTACTAGTGAGTCAATAGAATTCATATAGACATTTCAAGATATGGATGTTATTTGATCTTTATAGCAAGCTTGTATTAGGCGTATAATGATCTCATTATGATGTGCCTTAGAACAATTGCACAAGAATTAAACATTACAACTTCGAAGATGTAGCTTGTTGCTTTTCAAACTTTTCAAACTTTAACTAATATATTTGTTAATTTATAGAAGTATTAATTGATAGTGACATATGTCTTGGGCAATTACAATTGGGGTTTATCAAAACTTAAAACAATGATTAAAATCTATATAATAATGCTAAAATTGATTATAAAGTACCATGAATCACCAATGGATTTGGTAGATAAAGTTGTCAAGAGACTTATAAGATATAAAGCATGCATTATAGGAACCTTTTGCCTTATTTGGAAAATCATGCACAATCAAGGTTCTAATCTAAGAGCTTTTGCATATTATGTATAATGTACTAATCAATTTTTATGTACTATTATAGTAGAATGATATACACCCATTTTATCATGATGACTATGATGGGTCTATGGAGGTATCTTCTTAATATTTTACTTTCAAGATTTATGTATGTAGATATAGATTAGTGAGTATAAATTGTACTTAAGTGGTATGGCTCATATTTTGTTACTTATACCAATTGCTTGACAATGATTATCATGATGTGGTTATGCCCAAGATGATTATGGTTAGAGCTAGTGATTGACTTGATCTATTATTTGTGCACTCTTTCATGTACTTTGAGTTAGTTACATTAGACACTCTTTTGTTGATATTTTGATACCTTATTATATTGTATATTGTATAAACAAAGATTTGTTTAGATATAGATGACAACATTAGTCCATCAAAATATTAAACTATCTATTGGACTTAAGACCACCTAGTGGATGACTATAATTTCCCAACTTGGTAAAGTTATATTCTTGATTTTGGACCTAAGGCAACTTTGTGTTGTTAGAGTGATAGAATTGCATTACTGATTTGTTTCAAGCTAAATGTTGTGGGTAAAGGGTCCCTATAAATGTGGGCATAGTATGTTATTTAATGTTTGATGCTAATCATAGGGACTTTAGCAATATATTTGTAATTTGATTGATAGAGCATAGTATCCAATAGTGGATTGTGATACATTTTGTATTATGTTATGTTTAACACTAGTAGCACTTACACGAGTTCTTGCTATTATCGTTTTTTGAATGATACTTCCATCTTATTAAGACTATCAATATATTAGTATGAGATTACTAGGACATTATAACTTAACATGTGTGATATTACTATTATTGTTATTTGGAAAGAAATTCCATCTTGTTAAGGATTTCATGATATTAGCATGTGATGATTATGATATTATTGATTTGCATTGATAGTTGGACATAGTATTGTTAGAGGCATTTTGAATCTTGGTTGTCTTATGTGTATTAAACTTATTAACCTTACGGATTGATTTTCAACCACCTATTTTAGCTATATGCTTCTTATAATTTCAATATAAAATTGCATATATAGAACACTAAGAGAGGCATGAAGAGTGACAAATATAGATAATTAGAGAATAATAGGTTAATTTTTGTAGCCTACAACTAATATGTTATTTAAAATATGCTTTGCAAAAAACTTAAAGTTTGAATTTAAGTGTAGTACTTTCTTTGGTTTATTATTCTTTGCTTATCATGTATTTTGAGGACATGTGCATTATATATGTGTATGCTAGTATGGACATTAGATATAGTATGCTAGATGGTTAGTGGTTAAATGTTGTAGTGGATTTTATTATGCATGTTAACTTAGGATTTTTCTATCCTTTGTGAAGGGTTGGACTTCCCTAGTTTGGAGTAAAGTTGGGGAAACATTGTTTTCTGTAGTTGGGAAAAAATCACTCTGATGATGCTCTCTCACCAAATTCAAATATATTCACTTTGTAACATTCTATAAGGTAGTGGTGTATTTATTTTGATACTTTGGTAAATGAGCCTATATGACCAATATTGATGGTCAAAGAACTAAGTCTTGATTACACATCAAGAGCTTTCTTATCTAGCTTCTTGTAACATTTCATGATGGATATTATTTATAAATAGAAATACTTTTTTTACCATCTATTTGATGAGTAAATTGATTATTCTTGTTAGAAATTTTTAATATTTGATGTTTAATCATTTTTAATACTTTTTTGTTTTAAGTAGGACTTGTCTTTATATGTGGTATTATAGCTCAAGGTTCATCTCTAGAGGCTAAAGTCTTATTTCCTAAAGTTGAATTCCTTTGAGTGTAAACTTCTTGAATACTGTAATAGTATAGGCACATTAAGTGTTTTATAGATCCTAGAATTGAGTTGAAGTCACCTTGATGAGTTAGTTTCTTGTATGGTTCAATATGGGAACCAAGTAGAGAAAATTGGATTATTGACTAGTAATTGATGATATTGGGGATTTTGAGTTCAATTGCTCAAGTCAAATTGTAAGTTGCCCTTAGGTTCTCACATCATTGAATTGGAACAATAAGTTGTTTTTTTTGAATTATCTTCTTTTGTCTTATAGACAACACAATAATTCTTGATGTATGCGAATGATTTAATGAATTTTGAATTCATGTTTGCTTTTGAATGCTATTATTCTTGAATTGGACATGAACTTTGTGTAGTTTATTGCAAGTGGTGCATTTTGTGTAAATAATTTTCTTATGTACTTAATATAAGTAGAAAAATTGTTGTTGTCATGCTTTTATTTGGACCTTGCTTTGACCATTATTTTGCATTTAGAACTATTAAATTTTCTTTTTCAACCACAATTTTGATTGAACCCTCAATACCTACAATTTTGGCTAAGGTTTTGTGATTGCAATGTTGACTTTGAACTTGCAATTGAGATTATGTTCCAGGCCCTATGACTATTTTTTTAAAGCTTCTTTGCGTGAGTTTTTGCCTTGAGTTTCTATGATTATAATGTTGGTGATTTTGCAATTGTAATTTATTTTTTTGTCTTCAAACATTTTAGGATTTTACAAAAAATACTTTTGTCCAAATTAAGGATTTTATGGGATGCTATTTTGGTTCTTATGGGTTTGTCCTATTATTGTGTTAATACACTCCTATGCAATTTGACTAAGCATTTAAGGCCTCTACATTGTGCAATTTTGTGTTGAAATGCTACATGACAATCTTGCTTTAAATATTGCTTTTAGGCTTTTACAACATGCTACATTATTTCAATCTTAGATGTCTTCCCTATCTAATGCTAAAGTGATATGCTTCTGTGCAACCAATTTAGTCCAGATACTCTTCTTACAATTTAATATTGATGCTCTTCTTGCAATTAGTGTTGATAAACATTTTCAATTTAGTGTTGATATACTTGCAAGTGATGATGACAAGTAGTATGAGATACTTGTTTGTCATCATAGTGAATCAAGGAAAATTGTGGTTTGGTTATAAACAATATTATGAAACTGTTCGTATATGTTTTGGTGTCCCATGTGAGTAGGTATGTAAGACAAGAGGAATGGTGAGATAGTTTATTAAAATGTCATTCACATGTTGAATGGTGAATACCTTAAACAATGTTAATAAGACTAGAACCTTTTTCATGATGATATGTTTAGGTTGAGAAGATACATTAGTTGTTTAACAACTTGAACCATGCATAATGAATATAATTGATGACATATATCTCATGATTAAGATGAGTAGAATTTTGTTACTCACTTGCATGGAATTATTGAGTATGTTTTATTATTGCCTTTGGATTTTGAAATCCACTTTTAGTATATATCATTACTCCCTTGATTGTAATTAAATTTAGTAATGTTTGAGAAGTCTATTAATAGTAATGGTATCTCATGTTGGGAGTAAGATTTCCAATTGGTGTGTATCATGTTTGGCTAGTGAATAATGTATGATTAAGTTTATAATTGATCTTAACAATTTACTTTGTCTATTTGACCTTGCTAATGAGATATGTTGAAATCTTTGTATGTTTTATCTTGTGAATTTAACAATGGTTGGATGATGACTTAGTTCACTGGCTGAAATTGCTCGTAGGTCATTTAACCTTGTGTGCTAATGTTCTAACACTTGTGAAAGTGTTTGATTGGTGTTTAGAAATAAGAACCATGTTGCTAAGAACATGTAGGAACATTTTGAAGCTACCAACATGAAGGTAAAAATTTCCAAGTAGTAAAGGTATGGTAAACTTAGGTTTGAAGAAGTTATAGTAATTTGCTAATCCTGCACTTAATATGATGTTGAATTAAACATTTATATTGAATCCTAATAATTGTTCGACGTTTGATTTTGCACACTTATAGAATCAAGACAATGATTATTCTTAGAGGGGGAGAATGTCACATCCCTATCTTAATGCCTAATTATAAATATTTGAATTAATATATTTATTTGTGATTAGAAAACAACCAAGAAAGATAACAAAGCTTAATGACTACAACAGGCAAATAATGTGAATATCACAAATGATTTCACTTGTAATGCTTCTAATCATTAGGCAAATAATGTGAATATCAAAATTACATGATTTATTTATTATTTGTAAATGTTAGATCTCATCGTGATTTTGAAAAAAAAGCTTACTTGTTTTGCCTCTATTAATGACTACAACAGGTAGGAATCATTTTGTTGTTTTGTGCATAATTATGTGTTGGGGTAAAGTCGGTCTCTATTATCTTGATTTGGTCGCATATTGCGATAGATAGTTTAAGTCGATTACACAAATTTATCCCATTATTTATTTGATATTTGAATGAATAATTATTCATACATGATTACCTATTATTTAGAGATAATCATAATTTATTTTATTATAAAAGAAATCAAATTATGATTGTTGAAAATACAAAATGAGTTAAGTTATAATTAGTGATCACTCAAGAGTGGAGTGATAGTTACAATTATAATTAAGGGAATTGAATCCCATGTAATGGGATGCCTAGACGAAATTAAGGAGATCTCTATATGTTTATTATTAAATTTTATTTTACTTTCAACTTCACTCATGAGCGCATGACATATCCATGAAGTTTCAAATGAGTTCTTCACATATTTGGAGGAAGAAGGAAGTACTCAGTTTGTTAGATTATGGCCCTAATTATTTATTCTCTACCTCCACTTGATTTACTTTGTATTTATGCACTACATTTTAGTTTCCCCATATAAAAGTAAATATAAAATATACATATAATTTAATTTGAAAGAGAGTGGCATTCCATGTTTAACACCATAGTTAGGTGCACATTTGTCTTCTAGTTTGAGGACATGGTTGATACTCGTGTGAGACTTGGAGTCTCAATTTAGTGAGAGTCGAGTGTAAGTATATTGATGGTGATGATTATGGTGTCATGGATGTTCATGCATATTTGAAAATTGACATGACATGACCATGTATGTGATTGAAAAATTAGGTATTGATTGATTCATGATTATAGGTGGTGGTGTAGTATAGTGTTAGGAAGTTGTTTTTATCTATTGGATGATTGTTTGGTTCCTTGACCATGGTTACTCAATTATGGGTTTGTCTAGAAAATTGGATCTATAGGTGATCTGGTGTTTGAGTCTTGAGATCTGTACATGTTATCTTTGTTTGTAGGTTACTTATGTGATGGTGATTTTTCAAGTTGCATTGGTTTGAGATCTACACATTATGCATTTTTGTCTGGTGACCACCCATTAGTCCACATGCCTTTTCAATTTTGATGTAGATTCAAGAAGGTGGCCTCGTGTGGTCATTTGTGCATGTTGCAATTAAGATAAGATGATAGATGAGTAGAGTGAATGAATAACTAGTTATTAGGACTTGTAGCATGTTGTTTATCTAGATGTCATGGATAGCTTGGTTACTTGATTCAGTGAGATATTTTGACAATGATGTTACATGATTCTTGGCTTGGAGATTTTGGTTGCACTTTATTCTTTGGAGTTTATATTGTAGTTAAGTGTGTGTGGATTATGGGTGATATTTATTTAGGATATGGTTATCATGATACCATGGATAAATAGACATCGCAATTCAATGGGATCTTTGGTGGTGAAGTGGATTCATCACTTGGTGATGTATGATCTTTTTTAGTGGTTGTTACTGTCACGGAGGATCTATTGGATCTTTTCTTCATGTAGTGAGTTCTTTGAAATCTTGAGTTTCATTGATAGAAGATGGTTATATTCATGTGATTGGAGATGTTGAAATTTTGGTTAGCCACGAAGGACTCTTGTGTTAGTTTGTGACTTGTTGATTTTGATAGGTGATCCCTGGTTGAGAGTATGGTTTGGTATTGTGCCATGGTGGACTCTTGATTGCAAATTAGATTATTGGCATGATACAAGTGCTCTTGGGAGTAGGGTATGTTCACTGGAGCATGTTATCTCTTAGGATGAGATATTAGATCATGATGTGTCCCTAATTCTATAGTTGGATATTTAACAATGATTTGGATAGTTATCTTGGTATTGAGTATATTGGTTATGCATGTGGGAGATTCATGAGAGTGTGGTGTGGAATTTGGATTTTAGCATAGATTGATTAGATGTAGGTGCTCATGTATACTTAGAGACTTGTATGAGGTTTGAGTTCTCTTGAGTTTAGAAACATTGATTGAGATGGTTACTATTTGGAGGTTTCATTAGGAAGTTTGAGGGGATTTCTCTTGGATATGGATGTGAGTTCATGATGGAACTATAGAGGAGATCATTCTTGGAGAGATTCATTGTGGATTGGTGTATCTTGGGGGAGAAATATTATTCCTCACTCTTGGTCCACTCGATGAATAATCATTTGAGAGGTATTACCCACCTTGTTTTTAGATGCATTATATTATATGCTTTTTCTTCTCATGGATATGGATCTTGAGATATATTTGCTTAGTTTTAGAGGGTACATTTGAGGATTGTTTGACATATTATTCTCCTTGTGTATATGAGTTTATTTACGATATTATTTATTATTATGAGTTTAGGAGATGTTATTAGGCTTATTCTTGGTTTTGGGGATGGATTTGAGTTCGATCTTCCATGATTAGAGATTCTTACATCCATGTTGGTTATGTGAGATACATATGTTTTGTTTGATCTATGAGATTTAATGATTGGGTGTTGTTAAGTATTTTTAGTTGGGGTTGTGAAGGTCTTACTTGACAAAACTCGACACTTTGAGGTGTCGGATAAAGGATACATTATGTGATATGATTTACATGTTTTCTCTTTTGTTCTATGGATAATTTATGGAGGTTCAAGTTCATATGGTTTACTATGATGAACTTGGGAGAGTTATGGTGAGTTACATTATGAGAGAATATGCAACAATTTTTGGTGCATGTGTGGATCATTGTGATTGTTCTTTGTTACTAAATGGTTTGATTATGAGCCACACCTTGGTTTTTATTTTGATTGATAGACTTGGTATCCCTTGATTTATTTTTAGATTTGATATTAACCATGCAATGGAGTTCTTCGATGTGTATGCTCTTCATTAATAATTTTAATGCATAGATCTTGTGATTGCAATTTATGGGTTGGATATGTTGTTGGCATGCATTCTATTGATGTTTTTGGATATATTTGTAGGTATGGATGATTGGATGTATTAGATTTTCTATGGTTTCTATTTCCAATTGTGTGAAATTTTTCATTTGGTAGTAGCTCTTGGAGATTTTTTATCACTTGGAGTTCATGCTTGTGTACTTTGGATTGGTGTATCTTCAATTCAACTTTCTTCTCTTTTTCCATAGGTGGCGTGTTTAAGGATGATACAAATGTTTGTTTGAGATGTTGGTTAAATTGGATGTTATTGTAGGTATCTTGATGGAGCACAAGAGAATGTTGGAGATTTATGTGGTTTCATGGATGGCTCTGATGATGTAATTCATCAACGAACGCTTATGTAATGTATATTGGAGTGTTAGGAAAAAAGGTGTTGTACACCTTGTACAAGAAAATATCTATTTTAATTATGTAAACTAAATATTTATTTTTGGTGCATATTTAGAATATGTGTTTAGCCACATTAAATATTTATTTGGATTCACTTGTAGACTTGTATATGACACTGGTTAGATATTTTATGTGTGGGTTGCACATGAGAAAATATTTAATATTGGGAAAAATTAGTACCAAAAAGTAACTATTGGGGTCAACAGTTTTATGCATTCATGGTTTGAGGCACATGGTTTTACCTATACCACTTGGTTATTTTGTGTGAGTTGAATTTATAAAAGCAAACCCATGTTTAGTGGTTGAGTTTGGCTTGTTGGCTTGTTGGCTGTTGAGTGGGCTATCATTTCTACTGAGCTCTCTTATTGAGTGCATATGTGAGGCATGCCATGGGGTGTGTGGTTACATGCTTGGACACATGTAGGATGCATTGGAGGAACTTGATGTTTTCAAAAAATTTATGGAGACATTGTAAGTGTATTGTTGTTTAATAAATTGAGTGTGGATGCTTTTAAAGACTAGGTTTTTCCCTCTTAAGAGTTTTCTTAGTGTATATTATATTGTGTAATATTGTGGTATATCTTTTATCTTTGCATTATGGTTATTCTATAAAATTGTATGCATGCTTTTCTCTCATGGAGTTATGTAGGAAAGGGTTTTCTTAACCTGATAATTTCCTAATAAACATTTCAATACATGGAGATTATTTAATCTATATAGTAAGATTGTACTAGACACATAACGATCTCATTACGATGTGTATTAGAACAAATTGGACAAAAAATAAACATTACAACCTCGAAGGTGTAGCTTTTTTCTAAAACTTTAACTAATGCATTGTTAATTTATAGAAATACTAAGTGATAGTGACATATGTCTTGGGCAATTAGGATTGGGGTTTATCAAAAATTAAACAATGATTAGAATCTATATAATAATACCAAAATTGATTAGGAAGTACCATAAATATCTATTGGGTTTGATATTTTGAGAAGTTTTTTCTTACAAACAAAGTTGTCAAGAGACTTGTAAGATATAAATCATGGATTGTAGGAAATTTTTTCCTTATTTGGAATATTATGAACAATGAAGGTTCCAACCCAAGATTTGTTGCGTATTGTTATGTATAATATTCTTTGGAATTGTTATATAATATTATATTGGAATTCTATACACCTATACCTAGGTTATCATGATGATTATGATGGGTCTATGGAAGTATATTCTTAATATTTTACTCTCTAGATTTATGTATGTAGATATAGATTAGTGAGTTTAAATTTTACCTAAGTGGTAAGGCTCATAGTTATTTACTTATACCAATTATTTGGAAATGATTATCATGATGTGGTTATGTCCAAGATGATGATTATGGTTAGCAATGGTGATAGTATTGGTCTATTATTTATGCTCTCTTTTGTGTACTTTGAGCTGGTTGCATTGGGAACTCTTTCCTTTATATTTTGGTACCTTATTATATTGTAGGTTGTATAATCAGAGATTTATTTAGATATTAATGACGACATTAATTGTTAAAAATACTAAACTATCTTGTAAACTTTAGACCACCTAGAGGAAAATTATACTTTCCCAACCTAGAGAAGTTATATTTGTGATATCGACCTAAGGTGGCTTTGTGTTGTTAGAGTGATAGGATGATATTATTGGTTTAGGAAGCCTAAATTTTGTGGGTAGATGGTCCTTAGAAATGTGGGAATATTATTTTATTTAATGTTTGATGTTAATCATAGGGACCTTAACAATATATTTGTTATTTGATTGATAAACCTAGTATCCAATAGTTGATTGTGATATGTTTTGTATTATGCTAAACTTAACAAAGTTAGCACTTACATGAGTTATTGCTATTATTATTTAAATAGGATTTCCATCTTATTAATAATCTCAAGATATTAGTATGAAATGATAAGAATATTATAAATTTACATGTGTGAAATTGCTATTATTGTTATTTGGAAAATATTTCCATCCTATTAATAATGTCATGATCCCATTGTGTGATGATTATGATATACTTGCTTTGCATTGATAGTTAGGCACATTATTGTTTGAGGTATTTTGAATGTTGATTGTCTTATATGGACTATATTTATTACTTATGGATTGATTTTCATTCATTTGTTTCAACTATATATTATTTCTTATAATTTTAGTATAGCACTGCATATATAACCTTGAGAGAGGAATGCTAGGTTTTGAATATGGATAATCATAGAATAATAGGTTACTTTTTTTAGCCTACAACTAATATGCCATATAGTACAACATATTTAAAATATACTTTTCATAAAGCTTAATAAATAAATTTAGGTGTAGCAATAATTTATTTTTTTATTCTCTACCATATCATGCATTTTGAGGACATGTGCATTAGATATATGTATGATAGAATGGACATTAGATAGTATGCTTGATTGTTGGTGATTACTCATTGCACCTGATTCTATCATGCATGTCAACTTCATACTTTTAGATCCTTCATGGAAGTTCAAGATTCTCTAGTTTGGAGTAAAGCCATTGAAGCTTATTGATCTATGGTTGGATTAAAAATCACTTTGATGATGCTCTCTCTCTCTCTCTCTCCTCATTAAGTTTTAAGATATTTACTTCACAAAATGGTATTAGGTGGTGTTGTATTTATTTTGATAATTTTGTAAATTCCTTTAAGGTCATGTTGATGGTAAAATAACTAAGTCCTAATTGCATATCAAGAGCTTTGTTATCTAGCTTGTTGTAATATTCAATGATGGATGTTATTTATGAATAAAAACCATTTTTTTAGCATTTATTTGATGAGGTAATTGATTTGTCTTATTAATTTTTTTAAATATCTAATATTTAGTCATTTACTTTAATATTTTATTGTTCAATTAGAACTATTTTACAAGTTAACATTGCAAAAGGTATGATTTTCAAATTTTTGGGGATTGAGGATACCTCATAAACCGTATCACTTGTGAGGGATTGGGGATTAGGAATATGACATACACCATGCAAAAATTAGATAAATAAAATTATCTTTGCATCATTGAATATAAAAATATATTTTAAGAAATTCATCACAAGTTAGGGATCAAAGATACCAAGGGATTCATCTCACAAGGCATGTAGTTAAATATAGGTTTGAACATGCAAACTCGATAACATGGTGTGAAAGTTAAGGATCGAGAGTTGGGGTTACTTTATAACCTATACCCAAAAGTATTTTTTTAGGAGTATTCCCACATCTTTGACTTTAAAAAGTATATAGAAGGAAATATCAAGAGTAATAGGGAATTCATCCCATAAGGTATGCATATAAAGGGATAGAAAAAACCAAAAGTCTAAGAGATAACATAGTGAAACATATTAGGAATCACAAATTAGAGATATGCCATAACTTATGCCACAAGGGATGTGAGTAAGAAGATGATTGAAACTGTAACAAAAAAGGTAACTTATTGTAAAGCATTGGAGTGCGGTGGTATAATGAAAATTATTTCAATAAGAGAAAGTTTAAATCTCTAATAGAGACAAGGTAAGGAACAAGGGTCTAGAAAAAGGTACGTTGAGATGAAAAACTTTGAAGCTCTAACATTTAGCACAATCCTTAGAAATTGACCTAGGGACTCTTCACTTGGAAATTTTGAGACCTTTGCAACTTCCAGAACATGATAGGGATGTTGAGGATGAAGGGCACACAATATAATGAGATGAGGGTGAATCATTATATGCAAAAAATATTTATTTCAACATTAATTACCATTAATAATTTCTCCAATCATGAACTTCAAAGAAACAAGTATAAATCAAGAAACACATATGCACACATTCATACAAAGAACACCAGATATATGTGGAAACCCGAAATCGGAAAAACTATGGTGAGAAAGCTACTTGGAGGTACTATCCAAATTCAACCTCACAAAAATAATGAACAATTTACACTCATGAAGTAGGAACCAACCTACCAGAAACACTAGTTCTCAATTGTGTTTGTAGGCACCAACCTACTAGAGACACCAATCCCCAACAAATAGATCTGAGTAACAACTCAATAGGTAAGACACCAGTCCTATCAGATTACAAAGATATGATTTGTGGACCTTCAATGCTGATTAAACAACTTACACTTGATTTGATCTACCTTTAGACACTCTCCTACACAACATATGATCTTCTAATTGGTGCAAAATGATTAGGATTTAACTCCCATTACATCACCCAAATATAACATTCACACTCACTCACACATCTACTAATGATTAGTCATTGAATGAACCTAATCATAAATATATGCATCCCAAAACTTTAACAATATTTCATGTCATCCAAAAGTCTCTTAACACCATCTGTAATTAGCCAAGTTGGCTAAGGGTGGACCTAAATTCAAATTGACATGAAACATGTAACATGTCGGTCCTAGAATAATTTTGTTACCACCAATAATATATGATGTTATGCACTTCATATAGAGATTTTAAATTGGACCTATTTCATCTTCACACACTTCCTCCAACTGGTACACGCTTCCCTTCTCTGGCATAAAAACTTAGAAGTTGTCCACAGTTAGCCAATCAACACAGAAAATACTCTACTACATCCAATTTTATGTCTACTAAAGCTCCACCTCTAAAACTTAGAATCTAATATAATATGAGTAACTTTACTTTAGGTCCAAGCCGCTTGGCATAGCATTCAATTACGGTAGTATGCAGAGCAAAACACTATGACAGTATAATACATTGTATGAGTAGAAATCCATAGAATACTTCTATAAACACTTCTAGACTACTTCCAACAATATGAATAGATACAAGCATGATATTTCAAGCATACTATAGGTAGTCTTCTACATAGTGTATATCTCACTAGCACGTTGTTCTCAAAATCTCTAACATGACATGATCATGCCAACAATACTTCCTGATTTCAAAAGCTTAGATATGATAAAATTAATTAAAGTTAATTCTAACTGATGTGTTGACATCACTCCTTTAACATCAGTGAGAACCTTTGACATCAATGACAACATATTTTCAACAATATCCCCCTTTGTCATTGATGGAAAACAACAAAATGTTGTTAGCACACCAACACACTTAATTCATAACTCTCCTAGATCTGATACAATCTAGAGTTCCTAAGCTTTTGAAAGATGTAGCATTTTGGATTCCTTTCTCCCCTTTTGAAATCAATGGAAAAGAAAAATATATGTTCAACAAAGGACGTTGAGGAACAACACATATATGTATACTTTGAATAAGGGAGACACTTTAGGAATTATCTTAGATTTGTTATCATGATGGGATAAATAAGGCCAAAATACATAAGTGGTTATGGATCAAGCACAATTGGACACAACTAAATTGGGAACTACTAAGAGGCATGTAATACAATCTTCCTGTCTCATTATAATTCAATCAAATTGTCATCAAGCATTAGAGCATGGAATATCCCACCTATTTTTTTGTTGTAAAACTACCCATATGTGAAACTTGGAACAACACTAGAGGATAATATCATCATAAAAAAAATAAAAGAAACAAACTTTATCAATTTTGGTCATGATAAACACTCATTAGGAGATGACCGAATAACAACCCAAAACATGAAACTAAAAATCTTTACTAAAACCCATGCACTACTTACTCCTCTTCTATAAAAGAGTTGTCTATAGTCATAATTGAGATGCCCTTAGGCATTACTTGGCATGGGAATTCTTATTGTTTTCTCCTCTTTGATCCTTTCACTTAGTTTGGAACTACAACCCCCTTTGATGTAGAGAATAACTTATTCCCCTTCACAATCTAGTTCAAATTTGGCAATGTATACATAGGAGCTAGAAACCATAGAGGCCCTTTACTAGCAATATCTAGTACTTTAGATGCTCCAACAAACCCCTCTATAGAGTACACACATTTTTAATTACATCAACCTGAACCTTAGACCATTAGACTCATCAATATAGTTAAAGCATTACTTGAGTTGATCATACAAAATAAGAAACAAAAATAGGAACAATCTTCTATGTGGTAGGGAGCATAACAACTATAATAGTTGGATCTAAATTCCTTGGGGTGGTCAACCACACAAATTAAGTGTTAGGACTCGAACCTTAAACCCATCTTGTCCTTTTGAAGATGCAAGGTTTGCTTTACTAGGTTATATATTAATTTCTTGTATTATGTTTTTGATCTACTAAGTTGTGTGTTTTCCTCCTTTAGTTAAATTAATAATGATCATGTAGAGTCTACTTCAATGATCAGGGACAACCACCCTTTTTTCTTATCAAATCTTGCTATGTTGCATGTTTTCTTTCCTTTTTTCACATTACCATTGTGATGTGTGAATGCTCCCCTATTCCCTTAGCTCTCTAGCAGAGCCTCTATTATCTTGTTCAAACCCATCTACATTTAATTTCAAATATTCTATTTTTGGAGGAAACCACACATCTTGAACTAGTTGCTTTCTATGAACCCCATTACGAGGTGTTGGAAAAATAAGGATAGACAACTGAGAGGGGGGGTGAATCAGTTGTCACATAATATTCAAACTTATTAAAATTTACTTAACTTATTCTCATATCTCATGAATGAAAATTAAAGCATAAACAATCACCACATCATAAACACAAAGAACACCAAGATTTTTTACGTGGAAACCTTGTTAGGGGAAAAACCACGGTGGAGGTTAGTCCACAAGATTATACCTTGTTAAAAGTGTAAAGATGAATAATGGGAATGCACATGCATTCAAGCACACTGCCTAGAGCTCACTGCTCAAATACAAGAGGGATCACTGCGCAAGGAAGACACACTATCTTATAGAGATTCGAATTAGATCCGCAGGGTATTGAACTGAGAAAGTAGCTTTTGCAAAAGATCGATTACAGTTCCGGTTAAGCACATAAACACTTCTACACACTTCGCTCAATCTTCACATTCCGTTTTGCATTCGAATGATTAGAACACTATTCGCACACTTGCACTTTCTCTGACACTTTTTCACACTTCACTTCACTCATAAAATTGCTCTTATATATCTGGTACATGGGATTACATCAACAACTTTGTCAGCCAAAATAAAATATGAAAATATAAAACATGTACACAATGTCGGCCCAAATTAACAAATGAATTTGCAATGTGAATCAAACACCGTTGGCCACAACATAATGAAGAACTAAAATAATATCCTCAAATGTTCCAAACATTCAAAAATTAATCCTTGAAGATCCACAACATGATACAACCACCATGTTAGCCAGGAACATGAAAAACCTGAATACACAAAGGAAAAATCACTGATCGTGAGCACACGGATCAATGCGAACGTGCAACAAAGATAGAGCATGATCTAGAAACATCCACGAGCATCATGAATCATCAGAGAAGCATAAAAAGCAACTAAACTCACTAGAGTCACATCAACTTCAATTAGGAACACTAACTGAAGCCATAGAAAAATTGTCAGAACACAACTGTTCATAACACGATCAAATCTTCACAGGGATCTCTAAAAAATTTGGTGGATAAAATAGATACACTCAATAGTAAACCCTTTAGTCCACAATGTTTGATCATCAACGTACTAAGCAAGACACCAACATGAACTTCCTGTACCTCTGTCAACCAACAACTTCTTTAACAATTTTCTCAATATCCTCGACATATACAACCTTCAATACATTAATGCTAATAGTCTTGACATCAATGAAAACCACATATCAACAACACAACCATAGCATCCAACAATCTCCCCCTTTGGCATTGATGGCAACTGATGTGAAAAACACCATCAACGCAACTCTCAATCAACACTTACTCCCCCTTTGATTCTGACTCTTTTCTTTCCACATGACTCTTCTCATATTTTTTTCACATGACTCTTCTCCCCCTTTGACATAAATGAAAAAGATAAGCATTATCTTCTCTCCATACAAGCTTTGAACCACATATTTGTACATCTGACTACTCCCCCTGAGTAGCAACCACAAAAACATCAATCCAGATCAAGATATAGCTATGAAGTACACAGACTGATGCAAACAAATGCATCACTAGTTCTTATCAGGAGGGGCAATCACCCCTATCATCCATCTAAGATACTCAAAAGTATCCTTTGGAAACGGCTTGGTAAAGATGTCTGCATTCTGTTCCTTGGTAGGCACATACTCCAGTCTGACTTTTTTTTCACTTACTTTCTCCCACAAAAAGTGAAACTTGATTGATATATGCTTGGTCTCAGAGTGTAGCACAGGATTCTTCGAAATGTTTATTGCACTTGAATTGTCACAGTATATGGCAATAGGCTTATCATACACTACTCTGATATCCTTCAACATTTGTTTCATCCAAAACACTTGAGTACAATTGTTTGCAACACCAATATATTCTACCTCAGCAGTAGATAAGGAAATGGAATTCTGCTTTTTACTTAACCAAGACACTACCTTCTTCCCTAAGAAGAATGCACCACCACTAGTGCTTTTCCTATCATCCACATCTCCTGCCCAATTCACATCAATAAAGGCACTCAAGGTAAGATCATCATATTTAGGGTACCAAAGACCAAAATCAACTGTTCCTTTCAAGTATTTGAAAAATTCTCTTTGCAACAATCACATGAGATTCCTTTGGATCAGCTTGAAATCTAGCAACCATGCATACAACATTCATGATATCTGGTCTTGTTTGAGTTAAGTAGAGCAATCCTCCAATCATTGATCTGTATCTTTTTTTGATTTTCCTTAGGAGAATCATCATTCTGTGTTAACTTGCATCCAATTACCATGGGTGTACCAACAGGCTTTGAGTCTTCCATGCCAAACTTCTTCAATAATTCTCTCACATATTTGGACTAAGATATAAAAATTCCATTATCTAACCGAGTGATTTGCAATCTCAGAAAGAATTTCATCTCTCCAATCATAGACATTTTGAAATCCACTTTTCATTTCATCAACAAACTTCATGCATAAATCATCATCACCTCCAAAAATGATGTCATCGACAAAGACTTCAATAATTAACTCTCTATCATGGTCCATCTTAAAATACAAATTACTGTCAACAATACCTTTATTGAATCCAAGCTTCAACAAATATTTATCCAGTCTAGCATACCAGGCTCTAGGGGCTTACTTGAGTCCATATAGTGCTTTCTTTAATCAAAAAACCATATCTCCCTTATTAGTCAGTTGAAAACCATCCGGTTGCTCAACATATACTTCTTCTTCTAGCTCACCATTTAGAATCGCTGAATTCACATCCATTTGATAAACTTTGTAGTTCTTATAAGCAACATAAGAAAGAAATAATCTTACAGCTTCAATTCTAGCAATAGGGGCAAAGGTTTCTTCAAAATCAATACCTTCCATTTGAGAATACCCTTTACATACCAGTCTTGCTTTGTTTCAGACCACTTCACTTTGTTCATTCAGCTTATTCTGAAAGACCCATTTAGTGCTAATCACATTTTTATCTTTAGGTCTGGGAACAAGAATCCATGTATTATTCTTTTCAATTTCCAACAATTCTTCCTTCATTGCTTCCATCCAATGCTCATCTTTACATGCTTCATTAACATTGTTAGGCTCAGTCTTGGAAATCAAGCAATACTCTTCTGCAATCCTTCTTCTAGTCTGCACACCTTTGTTTTTTATCTCCTAATCTGATCTTCAGAATGATTTAGCTTTACATACCTCAGAACTTTAGGATTCTCTCGAACTTCTGGTTCTTCGGTTCTCTCTTCTGCACTTCCACTAGCCTCTCCTTCCTAACTTTCTTGATTCACCAAAACAATTTGAGCTTGATTCTATGTCTGAGCATTCTTTCCTTTATCTGTACTATCATGCTGGTCATTTGAATCATATCCATAGTATCTGGACGATCTAACAATGTCCTCATCAACTCTGACATTTGCACTTTCAACCATTTTCCTCAATCTTCTACTATAGCACCGGCAGGCCTTGCTTTTAGTAGAGTAACCCAGAAAGATTCCTTCATCGCTCCTAGCATCAAACTTGCCTATATCTTCATCTCTCTTGATATAACATCTACTTTAAAGATCTTGAAATACTTAACAGTAGGCTTGTAACCAAACCACAACTCAAAAGGAGTCTTACCAGAATTACCATTGACATTTACTTGGTTAA
This sequence comes from Sequoia sempervirens, assembly GCA_007258455.2. Classification (NCBI taxonomy): domain Eukaryota; kingdom Viridiplantae; phylum Streptophyta; class Pinopsida; order Cupressales; family Cupressaceae; genus Sequoia; species Sequoia sempervirens. The sequence continues at coordinate 61,620 of VDFB02257298.1, read as the reverse complement.
GAGTGTACACAACAGTACTTACAACTTCTCTCAAATAGATGTGAGGCACATTTCCTTCAAGCATCATAGTTCTAGCAACATCTAGAATTGTTTTTTTCTTTCTCTCTACAACTCCATTCTGTTGAGGGGTCCGCGGAGTAGATAACTATCTCTTGATTCCATGCTCTTCACAGAAAGAATTGAACTCCTGAGAAGTGAACTCACCACCTCTGTCTGACCTTAGGAATTTAATCTTCAAACTTGTCTCATTCTCTCCATAGCTTTGAAACTTTTGAACTTCTCTAATGCTTCACATTTTTCTCTTAAGAAATCAACCCATATCATCCTAGAGTAATCATCAATAAGCAACATAAAGTACCTTTCTCCTTGTAGAGTTATGATTCTGGAGGGACCACACAGATCAATATGCACCAACTCCAATACTCCATTAGAATGATGTTTTTTATTCTGAAAAGAAACTCTAGTATGCTTTCCCATTTGACATTCCTTGCATATGGTGTTAGTAGGCTTCACTAGCTTAAGAAGATCTCTTATTGCTTGAGTGGAGCTTACCTTGACAATGTTATCAAAATTCACATGACATAGCCTCCTATGCCGTAACCAAATTTCATCTACTTGAGCAATTAAACAACTTTCACTAGCAGCACTCAGGTGAAAGATATTACCTCTTGTCTTTGTACTTGAAGCAATTACATTTCCAGAACTTCCCAGTATCCTACACTTTCCATCTTTGAACTGAAGATTATATCCCTTATCAACCACTTGATTGACACTTAACAAATTATGCTTAAAACCTTCCACATAAAGGACATAATCAATATTATGTTTACCACCAAGAGAAATAGATCCTCTACCATGAATCACACCAGCATTATTGTCTCCAAACCTTACAATGCCACCGTCATACTTCTCTAAACTCACAAATTTTCTTTTGTCACCAGTCATACGATGTGAGCATCCATTATCAATAACCCACTCATCCTTTTCTTCAATTAGGGTTGCAAGAGATTTCTTTACATTAGCAGATTCAATAGCCATCGAATCATTCTCCTTGATAGAAATGAATACCCATTCATCCTCATTTCCATTTTCTTTATTAGATTCTTCATCTGTAACAGCTTCTTCAACATAATAACATTTCTTTTGAAATCTAGGCTTGTGAGGTTTGGACCTAGGAACTCTTTCAAGACACCTTGAAGAAAAATGACCTATCTTACTACATGAGAAACATTTAATAGGAAACTTTCATTTATACTTACCTTCTCCTCTGGCTTCTCTCTTAACAATAAGTGCTTCAAGTTCCTCAAGCTTTCTTTCTTCATCTTCAATCTCTTTCATCTCCTGCTCATATTTGAACACCTTTCTAGAACTTTCTCCCAAATCATATCTTTGCATGTCTCTTCTTGATATAGTAGCTTTAAATGCAGATTTGGTCTTAGGGATAGATTCACCAAATTCACTCAACTCAAAGGAAACAAGCTTACCAATCAGCATATCTCTTGTCACATTTATTACAGTTCAGAGCTCTTCAATAGCATGAGCTTTCGATTTGTAAGAAGCAGGAAATGATCTGAGCACTTTAGCTACAATTTCTGGTTCATCCAAAGTTCCACCAACACATCTAATACCCATCACAAGTTCATTTAATCTTTGCATAAAAGAAGAAATGTTTTCATCTTCGCCCATTTTCAAAGATTCATACTTGCCTTTCAGACTCTGTAGGTTAGCAACCTTTACATGTGCATCTCCTTCATATAAAGTTTCCAGCTTCTTCCAGGTCTCATGAGTTGTTTTCAAATCCATCACATTTGTCATCTCCAAATCCGTTAGAGCACTCAATAGTGCTTCTATAGCCCTAATATTATATTCAACTTCTTTGATCTCATCAAGAGTAGAAGGACCATTATGAGGAATAACATACCTATTCTTTGCAATCTTCTAGAAGGGTTCACCAATGCATCTCAAATGACACTCCATTCTAGCCTTCCACAGAGAGTAGTTTGTTCCATCAAATCTAGGACTATCCTTCTTGTATGATGCCATCCCACATCACCTCAAGCTATTAAACTTCTTCTGAGGAACTTGCTCTGATACGAATTGTTGGCAAAACAAGGATAGACAACTGGGGGGTGAATCAGTTGTCACAGAATATTCAAACTTATTAAACTTTACTTAACTTATTCTCAAATATGATGAATGAACATTAAAGCATAAACAATCACCACATCATAAACACAAAGAACACCAAGATTTTTTACGTGGAAACCCTGTTAGGGGATAAACCACGGTGGAGGTTAGTCCACAAGATTAGACCCTATTAAAAGTATAAAGATGAATAATGGGAATGGACATGCATTTAGGCACACTGTCTAGAGCTCACTGCTCAAATACAAGAGGGCTCACTGCCCAAGGAAGACAAACTATCTTACAGAGATTCAAATTACATCCATAGGGTATTGAACTGAGAAAGTAGCTTCTATAAAAGCCTGATTATAGTTCTGGTTAAGCACAAAAACACTTCTACACACTTCACTCAATCTTCTTCACACTCTACTATGCATTTGAATGATTAGAACACTATTCACACACTTGCACTTTCTCTGGTGCTTTTTCGCGCTTCACTTCGCTCAAACAATCACTCTTATATATCCGCTACATGGGATTACATCAACAACTTTGTTGGCCAAAATAAAATATGAAAATATAAAACATGTACACAATGTTGACCCAAATTAACAAATGAATTTACAATGCGAATCAAACACCGTTTGCCACAACATAATGAAGAACTAAAATAATATCCTTGAATGCACCAAACATTCAAAAATTAATCCTTGAAGATCCACAACATGCTACAACCACCATGTCGGCCAGGAACATGAAAAACCTGAATACACAAAGGAAAAATCACTGATCGCGAGCACACCGATCAATGTGGACGTGCAACAATGATAGAGCACAATCTAGAAACATCCACGAGCATCACAAATCATTAGAAAATCATTTGAAACAACTGAACTCACTAGAGTCACATCAACTTCAATCATGAACACTAACTGAAGCCACATAAAAATTGTCAAAACACAACTGTTCATAACACGATCAAATCTTCATGCGGATCTCTGAAAATTTTGGTGGATAAACTAAATACACTCAACAATAAAACCTTTAGTCCACAACATTTGATCATCAACGTACTGATCAAGACACCAACATGAACTTCACTGTACCTCTATCAACCAACAACTTCTTTTTCAACAATATTTTCAATATCCTCGACATATACAACCTTCAATACATTAATGCTAATAGTGTTTACATCAATGACAACCACATATCAACAACACAACCATAGCATCCAACATGAGGGAGCTTACTACTCCAAATATTCTCATTGCTTATAGATTATAAACTTTTTTTCCAAATGTGAATAAGTTAATGATAGGATAGACACTTATTAGTTGTCACTAGAATAATTTCAAGTCTAACTCTTATCATCTTTACTAGTCAATATTTGAGCAAAGGTAATGGAGTTGGTTTGGTTCATATGTCCAAATATAATTTCACATGTAATAAAGAAATATGGAATATTGGGCCTTTGCCAATGTAAGTGATGGGCCTATCTTTGAAATTTTCCTTATTTTTATTTCATATGTACAAAATAATTGCAAAATTTAAGACACATTTCCTATATTTTGAAGGCAACAAGAACCACTTTAATGATGTATACGATCATTCATTCCTTAATGAGATCTTTGTGCTTATGTTTCTACAAGTACAAATGATGACTTTAAATTCTTACTCTCTAAAACAGGTACATAAGATTTGAGTAGCAACACATTTAAAAAGTTTATATTAATGATTTTGAAGAGGATTTTGGATAAAATTGTGGCAAATCTTTATATCAAAATTTTAAATCATATTCCTTTTGTGATATATCATGAGGATGATTTGGGCACTAGTAAATTTCAAAGATCACAAATTATAACACATCTAGATAATGCTTAAGATGCAAATATTGGTGGGTAATCTATAGTGGGGATGAATTAGGCAACAATAAATTGTGAAGATTGTACACTATAGTCACATCTAATAATTACAAGATACCAATAGTGGTGGGTTACTATAGGAGACAAAGGCTAAAAGGGTTAAGACAAAATGGTGTAACTTAATAATTAAGAGATAAAAATGTGAAATTAAAAAATAATACAAATTTGCGATGTGATGGATAAATAAGGATTATTGCACTTGCATGAAAGAATGTGCTCATCTCAAGAGTAGGTAGCAGTAAAGTGGCAAATTAAGAGTATTAGGTTTGGGTTAATGCAAACTATGAAAACTTGATATGGTGAAAAGTGATGACAAGGAAGGTATTCAAATGTGGGAAGAAAGATGGTGATAAGAGATTTATAGTGGTAAAGTGTGAGAATAGAGATTATAAAGTGAATATTAAACAAAATTAGTGTTAGATTATGGAACAAGAAGAATGAATATGGATGGAAGTGGGAAGAAATAGAAAATTTATGGTAAAATGGGTAGGAAGGTAAGTGCATAAGTCATTGGTGGTGAAAGAAGAATAAGCAAAGGAAGGGATAAAATGTAAGAATCATTGAGTGACAAGCGATTAAAATAATTTAAGATGAAAGGTTATGAGATTGAAGAAAAATGGAGTAAAGGTAGACAAAAATGATAAAATGCAAAGGAATGTATAGAAGTAAAAAAATTGAATATAATATGGATAATCTTGGAAAAAAATAGGAGAATGAGGTAATAGAAATATAGACGAATCTAAGCCACCAAAAAATATAGAAGGAAATATACAATGTAGTTTAGAGTCACAAAAGAGAAAGTATTCAAATAGTTGGAGGAAAGAGAAAAGTAAACAAACCATAGGTTCACAAAAGAAAATAATGCAACCAATAAAGGGTGATAAATGTAAACTAGGAGGTTAGTATGTTCAAAGATTTTATTATGGAACAAGAAGAATGATTAATTGCCCAACCCTCATCTCTATTGGGATTGTTGTTTGAATGTTTGTTGATCAAAATAATTTTAACATAAGAAACTTTTTTAGTAATTATCTTCAACTACTAAAAAAATAGTATCTTCAATATAGATACGATGAATTGTCTTGGTAGAGTGCTTAATTAGGGAAGATTTATTTATATGATCATTTTCATTATCATCTCTATGCTCTACGATCCTAGTTTAAATGGAGTATCTGTTTCTTTGATTAAGGAGTTTCCACATGAGCATACCACTTTATAGATACACGAGTTATGCAAAGAAAATTTATGATCTTTGGATGATTTGGTCAGTTGCCTCAGTTTTGCATGCCATCTAAAGGATGTGAAGATGACTTTTTCTAGGATTTTAGAAATCTTAGTGGAGCCCTCAATGTAAGGGAGGAAAGCAACACAAGTACTTAAAGTGTCTTCACCATTATGATGATTATAAAGACATTTTTTGGTTTATTTAACAATCTTGGAGATTTAGTTTTGATTACACCCATTATTTTTCAAAATATTTTATAAGGGAGAAATCTCTTGAGCACTATGACCCACATCACATATTAACAAATTTTTAGTAGCAAATTTTGAGCATATTTGTTTTTTGGGTTGGATCGTGATAAGAAGATGCAAGAAGATAAAGACTACTGTGAGTGAGTTTCTTGTAAACTTGATGATACATGATAGTTAATGAGACATGAAACAATCATACTTTCTAGAAAGAAGGATGTCCAATAACAATAAATTTTCATGTGCTTCTAATTCCTTGGTAAATTTGATCCCTTCAATATGTTTAAAGGAGAAAGAAAACTCTCGATTTATTAAGGCCATGTTTCCAATTATGGCTAGTGTCATCAATATAGAATTCCACCATTTTTGACTTATTATCAAAGTAGATATGGGGAATGTCATGGTCTTGAATGAACCAAACTCTAAAACACAAATGGTGGGCCTCTTAACCAATATGGATTAGATCACAAACTAGTGTCCTCAATTTTAAAAAAGAGAAACAAGAAATCTCCCTAATAAAAAAACTTCTTGCCAACAAATTCATAAGGTAGGTATCGTTCTTAGACATATTGTTGACTTCATTGGTTCCCCAACTTGTAAATTAACAATTTACCTTGCTAAGAAAATCAAATCCCTTTTGGGGAAGATAATATATATTTTTTAAGACCTACTCATTGGATTAATGAAAATAAAGTAGGAATTGATGAGATTCTTGTTAATTTTGATGTGGTGTTATTGTTTATTGAATTTACATTGAAAATACTATTAATGTAGTTAGGGGCCACACTAATGTTGATATAGCCTCTTTGGTGGGGTTACGCCTTAGATCTAACTTTTTCTCCTTTAGGGGAGAAACCTTTAACATACTGAAGGTCAATCTCCCATAATGATCAATCTTTCATCAAATCCTTTGAAGACAAGACCGTCAATAATTTTTTGCTGAAACAAATATGGTGGAAACACTATATCAATGACTTTGGTTGGAAATAAAATAGAAAAAAAATCATTGTCATTTAAACAATTAAACATTTATAAGGGATTAAAATTACCAAGGAGATAGAATTAGATGGTAATTTACTATTTTGGACATCCCCATTTTTAGAAAATAAGATAGTTCCTTGTCTTGTTTATAGGAAATCCACTCACATTGAACTTTATCTTCTTGCATTTTCTCAACACCTATCCCGAAAAAAGGTGTCTTCTAATCTCTTACAACATGATTTTCTAAATATGCTACGAGGATCATGACATATTAACAAATATTTAGTAGTAAATTTTGAGCACGTTTTTTTTTTGGGTTGGGTGGTGATAAGAAGATGCGAGAAGATAAAGACTAGTGTGAGTGGATTTCCTATAAACTTGATGATACATGATAGTTAATGAGACATGAAACTATCATATTTTCTAGAAAGAAGGATGTCTAATAGCAATAATTTCTATGTACTTCTAATTCCTTGGTAAATTTGATGCCTTCAATATGCTTAAAGGAGAAAGAAAACTCTCGATTTATTGAGGCCATGTTGTCAATTAAGACTAGTGTCATCAATATATCATTCCACTATTTTTGACTTATTATCAAAGTAGATATGGGGAATGTCATGGTCTTGAACTAACCAAACTCTAAAACCCAAATGGTGGGCCTCTTAACCAATATGGATTAGATCACAAACTAGTGTCCTCAATATTAAAAAGTGAAGCAAGCAATTTCCCTCATAGAAAAACAACTTCCTGCCAACAAATTCATAAGGTAGGTATCCTTCTTAGACATATTTTTGATACCGTTGATTCCCCAACTTGTAGATTAACAATTTATCTTGCCAAGAAAATTGAATCCCTTTTGGGGAAGATAATATTTTTCATTTAAGACCTACTCATTGCATTAATGATAAGAAAGTAAGAATTGATGAGATTCTTGTTAGATTTGATGTGGTGTTATTGTTTATTGAATTTACATTGAAAATACTATTAATGTAGTTAGGGCCCACACTAATGTTGATATAGCCTCTTTGGTGGGGTTACGCCTTAGATCTAAATTTTTCTCCTTTAGGGGAGAAACCTTTAACATACCAAAGGTGTAGCTATGGGTTCACCTCTATCTCCCATAATGGTCAATCTTTCATCAAATCCTTTGAAGACAAGACTGTCAATAATTTTATTGAAACAAATATGGTGGAAACACTATATCAATGACATGAATCTTGGTTGGAAATAAAATAGAAAAAAATCATTGTCATTTAACAATTAAACATTATAAGGGATTAAAATTACCAAGGAGATAGAATTAGATGGTAATTTACTATTTTGGACATCCCCATTTTTAGAAAATAAGATAGTTCCTTGTCTTGTTTATAGGAAATCCACTCACATTGAACTTTATCTTCTTGCATTTTCTCAACACCTATCCCGAAAAAAGGTGTCTTCTAATCTCTTACAACATGATTTTCTAAATATGCTACGAGGATCATGACATATTAACAAATATTTAGTAGTAAATTTTGAGCACGTTTTTTTTTTGGGTTGGGTGGTGATAAGAAGATGCGAGAAGATAAAGACTAGTGTGAGTGGATTTCCTATAAACTTGATGATACATGATAGTTAATGAGACATGAAACTATCATATTTTCTAGAAAGAAGGATGTCTAATAGCAATAATTTCTATGTACTTCTAATTCCTTGGTAAATTTGATGCCTTCAATATGCTTAAAGGAGAAAGAAAACTCTCGATTTATTGAGGCCATGTTGTCAATTAAGACTAGTGTCATCAATATATCATTCCACTATTTTTGACTTATTATCAAAGTAGATATGGGGAATGTCATGGTCTTGAACTAACCAAACTCTAAAACCCAAATGGTGGCCTCTTAACCAATATGGATTAGATCACAAACTAGTGTCCTCAATATTAAAAAGTGAAGCAAGCAATTTCCCTCATAGAAAAACAACTTCCTGCCAACAAATTCATAAGGTAGGTATCCTTCTTAGACATATTTTTGATACCGTTGATTCCCCAACTTGTAGATTAACAATTTATCTTGCCAAGAAAATTGAATCCCTTTTGGGGAAGATAATATTTTTCATTTAAGACCTACTCATTGCATTAATGATAAGAAAGTAAGAATTGATGAGATTCTTGTTAGATTTGATGTGGTGTTATTGTTTATTGAATTTACATTGAAAATACTATTAATGTAGTTAGGGCCCACACTAATGTTGATATAGCCTCTTTGGTGGGGTTACGCCTTAGATCTAAATTTTTCTCCTTTAGGGGAGAAACCTTTAACATACCAAAGGTGTAGCTATGGGTTCACCTCTATCTCCCATAATGGTCAATCTTTCATCAAATCCTTTGAAGACAAGACTGTCAATAATTTTTTATTGAAACAAATATGGTGGAAACACTATATCAATGACATGAATCTTGGTTGGAAATAAAATAGAAAAAAATCATTGTCATTTTAACAATTAAACATCTATAAGGGATTAAAATTACCAAGGAGATAGAAGTAGATGGTAATTTACTATTCTGGACATCCCCATTTTTAGAAAATAAGATAGTTCCTTGTCTTGTTTATAGGAAATCCACTCACATTGAACTTTATCCCAAAAAAAAGTGTCTTCTAATCTCTTACAACTAGGATTTTCTAAATATGCTACGAGGATCATGGCAACTAAAATATTGCTCACTTATAAAAAAAATTCAAGAAGAAGAAATCCAATAAAAAACAAATATCTAGAACTGTTAAAAAAGCCAAAATACATGTTTATAATTGTTGTAATGAGGATAAACTTTCAGATACCTCTGTTTCTTTCCTCTTCACATTGACGATGTTAACATTGTAATTTTTTGTGCTTCCCTCTATTTGATATGATAGCATACCTCAATTGTAAAAACATATCATTTCCTATTATTTTAGAAGTCATTGGTAAATTGCCTTTGTTTCATATTAATGAGTATTAGCCTAGGATCTAATCTTGTTTTCCCCTTTATAAGTGGCTATGTCAAAATTTAAAAATTCAAAAAGTCTTGCCCAATTATTTTATTAGCTTAGAGATGGAAAAAAAATATGTATAATTTTAAAGCCCACATTGTACATGGTGCAAATGGGAAAAAATTATTCACCATAAATAAGGAATTGCTTTAGAAAATGTTTGATTAGAACCCTAACGCCAAAGTCTCCTTAGACATCAAAATATTGGGGGACATGGTATAATAAACTCATATTGAGTTACAAAGTTAAGTGGATCCCAAATTATAGAGACAAGGGAAAGGGAGACAAAATAGATTTGATCCCTTAGACATGCGATTATTTACAAATTACTTCCAATACATATTAATGCATCCGTGAGGTCATGGGAAATAATGTGCAACCAAACATATGCTGATAGTTGAGGGGATGCAAAGAAAAATCGTTCAATTAATATGCATGTTCTCTCATATATATTGGGATTACAAATTAATGTGCATGAAATATTTTGACATGCTAAACCCTATTAAGTGGTGGGCCCCTCATTTAGATAGGCATAATTTTGGTACACATGATTGCATATTGAAAGATTGTTTCATTACAATAATCTTAAAAGATTGGGATTTGATAGGCCATGATTGCTACATTGAGTTTTTTTTTAATTCCTTAGGGCTTATCTTAAACAAATACCAATTGAAGATTATAATTGGGGAGATTGGTTTCTAGGGATACACTATTATATAAAAAATGGTTCTAATTGCATGCCTCACAAATTGCTAATTTGTGTCTTGTTGTGTCCCAAAATTGTAGTTTCAAAATCTTATATATTCGACCTTCAAGGTCAAGGGTTGTCATAAAAAATAAAACAATGGTTCATCAATAGACTGAGGAGGGTTAAAGATCAATTGATGAGAGTGGATAGACTTTACTACACTTTGGGCTCAACTAAACACGAGAGATTGTTTGTAGAGGTGACTTTAAATAAATTTTCTTTTTAATAGTTGAAAAATACACATGTAAGAAAGAAATTGTAGTGATACCCAAATGCAGGTTTTGATCCCAAACAATGTTACTAAACCAAAATTGCTCATTTCTATGGCCTCTTAAATAGCTAATGAGAATGTCATTGAAGGAAATGTAAGATGGGGGCACAAGAACATGATTCACTAAAATTGCTAAATTGCTAAGGCTCACAAAAATATTTCACTATTTAAACTTTTTGAATCTTGAATTGCACCAGAACCTACTTCTAATCCTAAACTATTGATGCATGATTTTTTCATTTAAAAGAATGTGATTGGTTAAACATTTTAAAGATTGGTGCCTATTGATTGGGAAAACAAGTCACATTCTATCAAAGGAAAAACAAATTGAAACCACAAGGAATAATGAGTTGTGCATTTAAATGCATCAAAGATTGTGAAATTAATAACAAAACATGCATAATGATCCATTATAAAATTGCATAAATCTATATGTACAATATGTAAGAGAACATTACAAGATTTTCAATACATTATAAAGTTGATATATTTGTTATATCCTGTATTACACTCGTGTTAGAAAATGTGGCAAAGAAGAAACCCTAGTTGCGACTAAGATATTCCTCTAAAAGTAAACAAATTTTCATGGAGAAATTTCATTACAAATATCATTTACAATATTAGTGTCCATTTCATTTCAAAGATATTATTGCTCCCAAAATAAATTGGATTGATGTGGTTTGAAACCCTAAATCATTCTAACACTTGTAGGCATCTAAAAATAGCAAAAGCCAATCATTTTAGTGAAGAGTGAACATGCATTTATAGTAATGAGAAATTTGTGCCCTTGCTGCCTACAAGAATTGACTTTAGATTTGGATGTTCAAAAATATCTACTGCATTGATAACAACCCACATGAGGAAACACCATCCATTGTTTTAAAAATGGATATAAAAACATCCCTATGAGATTGAATTGCATTTCTTGGTGGGAAAATATCTTTGGAGCAAAAGTACAAAGTTGTGTCACACTTTTATAAAGGAAATGGGCAACACAAATACAAATTTTCAACTTCGATTGCATGAAAGTGGCCTTTATGTTTTGAATTTCAAAATGACATAAATTAATGAAATGTAGAACTCTTGATGAAGTTTATGCTTGTATTTTTTAATTTAAAAAAAATGGGTTGATATATATTTTTATAAATATAAGAGCAGAATTTGAATTGCTGAAAATTTTAGAAAAAATAGTGAGGTCGATGGGATATCACAAAAAAAGAGAAAATAAAAAATTTCCTTAATTTTTTCCCCCAAATAGCTAACTTTTTTTTAAGATAAAAGGCATTATGCCTGAAATATTATTAATAATATGAAATTATTGAAATTACATGGATACAATATAGTAGTTTACTATATAGTATTTTTCGTGGAGGCCAAAACAAAATGCCTCATAGTATTGATAATGTTTTCATGGAGGCCAAAAAAATGCCTCACAATATAAAGAGTATAATAAAATCATAGAAACACATATTACATATATTTTGTTAACATATTCCTTTCACAAAAACCCTCCTAGTCAAAAGCTATTCATTCAAAGGATAGAGTTGCCTCCTCCTTTGGAACTTGGGTTGATGGGGGAACAAGTGGATGGGACGATTTATCCTTCTCACAAGGAGGATGGAGTGTATGTATGATTTTATCATGAGGATTTTTGAAACCTTATGAAACATAATTCATATGGCTGGAATAATGTATGGTGTTAATGTGTCTTCTCGATCCTACCTATCAACACAACAAAACAATAATAGTTAGAAATACCTCGTTTGGTGGGGTTTACCTTCTTTAGAGGCTATTGCACAAAGGGATGTATATGTGTGTATATCTCCTTTCCTTAATACTATTATCTTGTTTCTTAAATCACATGCCATATTTTCTAAGCTATTTGCAAATCAATTTCCTTCCTTATAGCAGTGGGATAGATGAAATTATTCAAAAGACTTTTTTTACATGTATTTATTATATTGAGAGAATCTCCCTCAATCCAAATTTTGCTTGTATTTACTTTCTTTGCTAGCATCAAACCTACTAACAAAGCTTGCGCTTCTACCTTATTGCTTGTTCCCATGGGGAGTTTCAATGCTAGAGCTACAAGAACCGTTCCCTCCCAATCTTAAATTATACATCCAACTCCTAACACACCTAGATTTCCTCGAGAAGCTCCATCAAAATTGAGCTTCCATAGTTATTTATTATGAGGTGGTCAATGAATTTGTGATCTATTTACTGGATTGAGTCTTGAAATGGGAATGCCTCTTGACATTGGAAGCACTATATTTGTCCATTTAGACAACATTTGGAAGTCCCATGAAGTAAATGGGGTGCTATTCCCTGAAGATTGAAGTTTTAGCACCCTTTCCATGACAGTTTATAAGATTTCCAATTCCAATTTTTGCAAAACCTTTGTGATTGGGTTTATTTAATTTCTAAATATTCTTCAATTTCTTTCCCACCAAATTTTCCAAATGAGCATTGAGGGTAATACTGCCCAAAGAGCTGATAGAAGAGATGAATTGTAAAGGAAATGCGAACTATTAAAAATTTGTTCCAAAGAGTTATTAAATGGAGCCTGCCAATCAAATTAGTTATGAAGCCATTTCCAGTATGTCTATGCAAAGTAACATTAGAGAAGGAGTTGGTCCAGTGACTCTTCACACTTTCAACATAAAACACAATTGAAGGTTGTAAGAGAGGGGGACCAACCATGTCAAGGCTCCAAGTCACAGAGAGTCAAGAGCAGAAGGCTGCCCTAACTTACCTTGCTCTAAAGGGATATTTTTAGACAAGGATCGAGAATGATGAGGATTATAATGTACCTCAATCACTCTATAGATCCCGAGCGGTTTGGCCTAGGCGAGCTAGTTTTTGGAGTCGGTAATGTGTCTCAAACAACTCTCTATCTGAGGACGACAACGTAGTTCTGGGACATCAACGCAACACACTGACATCTCTCGAGTGTCCTGGCATCCATACAGTTAGAAAAAAGTGAACACAATACAAACTACAAAAAACAAGCTGACAACCTAGCTGACTAGTCTAGATGGTAAAAATAGAATAAGAAAGTACAAGAAATAGAAACTAAAGTGATAAAACAAGTAAATGAGAACTAGGGTGACAAAGACGATGTCACAAAAGTTCCTTTTCGCTAGCTAGCTCCACACGTACTTTCACCTGCACACAAGCAAGAAGGGAAAAATTGTTGGGGCTGTATAGGGGTCTGCTTCAGTTAGACCCCTGTTTTGGTGTTTCCACCTCCACGAATAGCCAGAAAGCAACGAGATAGAAATATGTGATAAAGAAGTAAAGAAAGTAGAGATTGCAATAAACACTACAAAACAATATAATGCTACTCAACCAAATCACAAAGGAGAGGAACATAATATTACCACCTCCACCCAAAAGATCAGTAGGCAACGGAGGAAAGTGTACACTTAGCAAGGTCACCATAGCCATAACTGAAATGAAAGGAGGTCTCGCAAGACTCCAATCCCATGCTTCAATGGCTTGCTTCACACTTGCTATGTGGAGTTGATGGAGTGTTGCTGCTACAATGGAGTGTTGAAGTGCTAAGAGATGGCTTGAGAATGTGTATGGAATTTGCAAGAGATTGTGAGAGGATGCAAGAGGATGAAATGAGATGAGGATGGATGAATTTGAAGGAGAAGAGGGAATAATCTACCATTTTCGGGGTCAGTTAGTTTAAGAGGGACATTACAAATTGTTCCCAATTGAAAGTGTAATGCCTTTGCCAACTTCAAACGTGGGAATCCGTTAAGGAAGACAGTGCGCTGCACAGACGTTTGCGCACTGCGCGTGCGTCCCCGACAAAAAATATCTCACTGACACAAAAGAAAGATGCCAAGTGGAAGAAAGATAGTTGGGTGATGTGGAATTTCACCTTCAAATTTTATTTTCTAAGGTGAGGTTGTGTAAAAGGGGAATTTTCTTAAGAGGTGCAAATTTGCTCCTATACATTTTTCCCCCACTTTAGAGAGCACTAGCATTGATGAGTGCTTCAATAAAGTAGATCGAAGAGTTAGTAGGGTTATAGATTTATACTTGAATCGTCGAGGAAGCAGACCACAATCTAGATAACTCAAAAGCACAAGGTAGGAAAGGGGCTCCATAGGTACTCTCTCTGAGGAGTTTCAAACAAAAGAATCCATAGCCCCGCAAAACTATGAAGCTGCACAAAGTACACCGAATGCCCTCAAACCAATGATGGAAAAATCCCATAGGATGAAAGTTTCTTATAGGCCTGCAGACCTACAAGGAGGAAACCCCCAAGATCTCTCACATGAAGGAATTCTTGAGAAGCAAGTGCCTTACAGGCCCACAGACCTGCAAGGAAGGTATCTCCCAAGATATCTCACATGAAGGAAACCCAAAGAAAAAGTGCCTTACAGACCCGTAGATCTACAAGGGAGTGACCTCCAAGATCTCTCACATGGAGGAAGCCCAAAGGTGTAAGCACCTTACAGGCTCATAGACCTGCAAGGAGGTGTCCTCCAAGATCTCTCACATGAAGGAAGCCCTAAGAAGTAAGTGCCTTACAGGCCTGTAGACTTGCAAGAAGGTATCCTCCAAGATCTCTCACATGAAGGAAACCCAAAGGAGCAAGTGCATAGGTCCGCAGACCTGCAAGGAGGTATCCCCCAAGATATCTCACATGAAGGACACCTGATGAAATAAGTGCCTTACAAGCCCGTGGACCTGCAAGGTAGCAACCCCCAAGATCTCTCACATGGAGGAATCCCAGAGCTGTAAGCAGCTTACAGGCTCACAGACCTGCAAGGAGGCATCCCCCAAGATCTCTCACATGGAGGAAATCCAAAGAAGGAGAATTTGTAGAGTCGGAAAGTGGCTTTAAAGGCGCAGTTGCAAAGTGACATGTTTTCCCACAGATAAAACATGCCAGAAAATACAAAGCAACCATGCAGGAAATAAGCGGTCAGTCATGCAGACCATCAATAAGTTGGAAGGCTTTCAAAGGGGTCCCTCATGATTCATCATCAAGGAATCCTTTCGAAAGATGTTCAATTCATCAAGGAATTCAAAAGGAAGAAAATTCCCCCTCATGAGGGGAAGGTTAAAACTACTCTCACCTCGAAGGAAAGTTCTCAAGTTCTTTCTTTACGAATCCATAATGAAGGAAACACATTTTGTTAGGTCCAAGTCGAGAATCCGATCCTTGAATTTTTTTTTGCAAATATTCTCGAGAAAGGATTCATTGGAAACGAATACGTTTTCTGAAAATCAAAGTACCATAGAAATGGAATTGTCACACATGAAAGGGAAAACCCAAGCAAAGAAGAGAGAAATATACAAGAAAATAAAAAATGGAAAAAGACATCACAAACAAAGGGCATAGGGGTGATATGATATTTCAAGGTCAGAGTTGCTCACAAATATATATAAGTATAATAATAGTATATAAATGAACTATCATCAACCCCCTACTATATCAGACCATGTGAAGAATGCATGAGAAGGAAAAGTAAAAATTAAAAATTGGGTCAACATGGAAGAGAAGCCTAAATCCCGCCAACACTTTGCATCATCCCCAATTTTCCAGAAATCATACACAAACATCGAAGAATGATGGTACAAATAGAGGAAGGTTTACGACACAAAAATCACTCCTATATCCAAGCACCAACAAAGGGTGAAAAAGGTCATCGAGGAACACATCACAACACACATCTAATCTAAAGATAAAGAAGAGGCCTCCCCTAAATTTCATTGACCAAGAGGTCATCCAATTCCCAATCTAGATCATTATAAGGGAAGGAGGACAGGCCTGCAATGGTGGACTATTAAGGGGAGGAGCTTCTGAACCTCCCGCAACAAGGGCTAAGGAAGATGGCCTTGCAAGGTCTTCTCCACTAGGCTCTTGTGGAGCTATGGTCAATGACTTTGCGAAGATCACCGACAATGCCAAAACTTCATCTAGAGAGTTAAACATGCACTTTACTGGAGTGCCATGTTGTACCTCAATGAACGGAGAAGGTTGTGCCCCAGATTCACTGCATGGCTAACTGAATGACTCAGGAGTGGTGATAAACTTAGGGGAAGTTGGAACTGGTTCCGTCATTAGGAAAAAAAAAGTCAACATAGGACCACCCTTTAGAGAAGGTGGGATCCTCTTATGCCCTCCATTGCTGGAAGGGCCATCCTCTACCTTCTGCTTCGTTGGGGGATGTGAACTCCCCACAAATGAGGCAAGAGGCATGGAGGAGGAGGAGGAGGAGAAAATCGCAAAAAATACCACCAAAGTATTTGGAATATTTGATGTAGAGCAAGGTGGGAAAACACAAACTAACTCAAACAATCATTTGACAAAGTCTTAACATCTCAAACACAATGATTTCTCTCACAAACTTACACTATACCTTGTAGGACAACAAATAGAGTACTGTTGACATAATTTGCAGAAAACGACTCTAACCCATGATATAAAAACTATTTTGGATACCCATTATAGAGTTATACAACATATCCAAAGTTTAAGGGTGGTTGTTTTGGAACAATGCCTTCAAAAATTTATTGTTGCGCTTGAAAAAGACCAAATTAGGCTTGTTTTGATAGGTCACTGTGATTTTCACAACCCAAACCTCAAACCCTCATACCACCAGCCTAGACATGTCAAATATGATCTTCATAAACACTTTCCATCACCAAAAACAATTTCTTCAAAGATTTTCCACAAAACCCCACTTCTATGCAACTTTTTCACCCAAAAATAAGAGGTTTTCACCCTAGGGCATCACCTATTCTTCACCAAATCTTATTCCCTGCCCCTGCAAACTTCAAAAACACAAAAAAAACCTAATTAATTCCATTCTGCCGATTATCAAGCCATTTCATCGATGGAATGGATCAAAATTTCATTTTATCCTCTCAAAGCACCAAAAACCTAGGTTTTCAAAGCGATTTGGAGTAAATTACTACTAAAATGCTCAAAACTGAATGAAATTCAATGAGACCAAGTTTTTTGGAAAGTATATTCAATTACACATCAATTAGAATCAATTTGAGATGAATTTTAGGCTGTACAACCTCTTGTAGCAACAAATTACAATAGAATTAAATGCAGGAAACAAGCTTTATTAATGTTCAAATTTTCAAAAATCACCACCAGAACCTTGGTTCAACCATTACATGATGTATTTATGCTTTTACAACCAAAACCAATTGATTTCAACTACCTTTTTGACTCCTAACTGTTCAACTTCTCAATTAGACCCAAAATGAAAAATTGCTTAACAACTTTTTACAATTTTTAGCAAAAATGACAACTTTGCACAACCCATAACCAAATGACTCAAAAACACGACAAATACATTACACATGGTATAAATAGATATTATTCAATAAAAAACATGACTCAAAACCAAAAACACAACATTAGACTCTTTCATGCATTAGGAGGCCTATGGTGCCCTTCACCAATATCCACGGGTTCAGGGAACAACAGGATGTTCGAAAGGGACATCAACAGGGGCGACTCCATCGAAGGAGCGATAAACACCTCTAACTTTTTAGGGTTAGGCACACTTGTACTCACAGTGGGATCTAGAAGTGAGACCCAACTAGATTGGATGAAAGCAGAGGGAAGGAGAGAGGAAGACACGTTAGGAGGCCCTGAAGTAGGGGAAAACATCTCCTCTTATTCTGCAAAGCAGCCTACTCAACCGCAAGAGCCTTTCAATGATGCTTACGCTCACACAAAAGGAGGTTTCTGTGACTCTTCGAGCTAGAGACCAGAGGTTGCGAAGGGATGGAAGACTCCTACTCAAGAATGGAAGTGTCCACTACAACTATTTTCAGTGGAGGGATAAACTCCTAAATGGGAGTAGGAGGAACAAATTGAGAGATAGCAGGGGGAATCAGCTCTAATGCCTCGAAAATGGGCCTCTTCCCGTTTACTAATTTGGGAAAAAAAGTGGTGGGAGGCCATGGAGGCTGAGACATAGAGGATTCCCCACGTGGACCCTTTCTTCTGCCATATCGAATCGGCCTGGGCTTTGTGGGAAGAACAAGAAACTCAAACGCGGGACACTTGATATTTTTCCAAGTGGGCACCATAGGATTCTCTTGCAAATGCGGGATGAAATCTAATGGCACCACAATAGGGCGAGAGGAAGCGTTAGGATGAATAGCAGTAGAGGAAGAAGAGAGACCCTGAGAGGGCCTTTCTTCTTCTCTTCTATGGGCCTTGGCATCATCACTGTCAGCTTTCAAACAAGCCTTATGCGAAATAGCATAAGGTGATGGAAGGTACCTCATTCTAGGCATTAAGTGCCCTTTCTTGTACTTCTGATAAGTATGGTACAAGAGGTCCTTTCTAGGTGGGAGAGGACCAATGGGTGTAGGCCAAAAGTGATCTAAATAATAACTACCACATGCAACTGGTGGTTTGTAACTAGTGTCGTGGATCAAATGCATGAAACCCTCATGAATAAATTTTAAACATTTGTGCACAACTGATGGAACTACGTTCATAGCTACTAGCCAGGGGATACCTAGCTTCACTTTGAAGAGTTCAAACCCTGAGATTATGTAAAATAGTAATTTTACGGATTTAGGTCTGACAAGGAATGACAAAACAATACTACCAAGAGGAGGCATGAAAAGCCCGTTATATGTACAAATGGTGCTCACAGGTGCGTCGTACCCATCTTTATGCAGGAAGTTAATTAACATGATCTCCACACTTATGATATTCACCTGAGACGTTAGGTCAATAAGAACACCTGCTACAATATTCTCATTGATTTGCGTAGGGATATAAAGAGGAGATGGTTCTCTATTAAAGCCCATCAACAAATTCTGCGAGGTGAAGGTTATACCTATACTACTACTCGCAGGTTGCATAGAGGGGATAGGAAGATGTAGAAAAGAGGCCATCACGCACACTAAACAATACTCTCACAAAGCCCCCCAAAGGTTGTAAAATAGGATAGTGACCCAATTAAAGTTTTTTTATGTAACACTTACGAAACCTTCCAACTATTCCTACTAGGGGTCACAGGTTGGGTTGCAAGTCGAAGGGCCCCACAACACTCACACCTACAACACTCCTAGAACATGAGGAAAGGAGATTTCAATACTACTAAATAGAACCAAAATGGTTCACATTTGGTTCACCAAAAATGTAAGAAAGGGGGACCAACCACGTCAAGGCTCCAGGTCACAGAGAGCTGAGAGCGGAGGGCTGCCCTAACTTACCTCACTCTAAAGGGTTGCTTTGAGACAAGGATAGAGAATGATGAGGACTATAATGTAATTCAATCACTCTACAAATCTCGAGCTTAGGTTTGGGCTAGGCGAGCTGGTTTTTGGAGTCGGTGTTGTGTCTCAAATAGGTCTCTATCCAAGGATGACAACGTAGTTCTGGGATGTTAGTGCGGTGTGCTGGTGTCCGTACGGTCAAAAAATAGTGAACATAATACAAACTACCAAAAAACAAGCTGACAACCTAGCTAACTAGTTTAGATGGTAAAAATAGAATAAGTAAGTACAGGAAAAATAAACTAAAGTGATAAAACAAGTCAATGAGAACTACGGTGACAAAGACAATGTCACAAAAGTTCCTGTTCGCCAGCTAGCTCCACACGTACTTTCACCTACACACAAGCAAGAAGGGGAAAATTGTTGGGGCTGTATAGGGGTCTACCTCAATCAGACCCCCATTTTGGTGTTTCCATCTCCACGGATAGCTAGAAAGCAATGAGAGAAATATGCAATAAAGAAGTAAAGAAAGTAGAGATTGCAATAAATACTACAAAATAGAATAATGCTACTCAACCAAATCACAAAGGAGAGGAGTGAAACGTTACCACCTCCACCCAAAATCTCACTAGCCAATGGAGGAGAATTTAGAATTAGAAAGGTCACCATAGTTGCAATTGCAATGAAAGGAGGTCTTGCAAGACTCCAAGCCCACGCTTCAATGGATTGCTTCATACTTGCTATGTGGAGTTGATGGAGTGTTGCTGCTGTAATGGAGTGTTGAAGTGCTAAGAGATGGCTTGAGAATGTGTATGGAATTTTAAGAGATTGTGAGAGGATGCAAGAGGATGAATTTGAAGAAGAGGGAAGAATCTACCATTTTCGAGGTTGGTTGGTCGAAGAGGGACGTTACAAATCATTCCCAATCGAGTGTAACACCTCTACCAAATTCAGATGCAAGAATCCAAATTCAGATGCAAGAATCCATTAGGGATGACAATGCACCGTGCGTGTGTCCCCGACAAAAATTATCTCACCAACACAAAAGTCAAATTCCAAGTGGAAGGAAGGCAGTTGGGTGATGTGGAATTTCGCCTTCGGATTTGATTTTCTAAGGTGAGGTTGTATAAAAGGGAAATTTTCTTAAGGGGTGCAAATTCGCTCCTATACAAAGGTATTTGTAATACCTAGCTTCTATAGGCGCTCACTTCTCAAAAATTCTATGATTTAGAGCTAGTCATGCAAATGCTCCTACTTTTGGTAGAATAACATCATTCCAACATAAATTATATGGATATGCATTACTTTTTGGGCTTTCAAGTGCTAATTGATATGTATACCCCTGCTTTACATTGTGTGAACTCAATTTTGTAAGGGACCATACCAATTTATTTGGTTTCTTTGATATAAATATTAATTTTTTCTTCAGTTGGATATTGAGCAGATCTTTTTGTTCTTGGGGAAATGTGCAAGAACATAAGTCTCACCATTTAGTGTTTTCTCCATATGAATCTAGGTCAGCTAGTATATAGTCTTTAACAAGTTGACCCAAATTTTTCTTGAAAAAATTCTTTGCCTCCTCAATTCCCTCACGCTTGTCCAGGGGAGGATGACTATTCCACGAGTCCTCCCCTAAAAATCCTTCTCACCATTGTTGGTGATCCGAGTTAGATGTGGAGTAATGAAATATCAACATTCAATCAAGAAATTCCACATCTTAGAGCCAGACCTTGGATTTTGAACTGTGAATATTATTTTCGGATCATTCAAATCTAGATATTTGTCCTGCATTAAATGAAACCACTTAACTTTAGGATTATCAAACAATTTCCATGCAAGCTTAGCACCTAAAGCCCTATTCTTGCTATTAAATTTTGTAAACATACTTTGCATGAATTTTACCTTTACAAATATTTTCCCATGACATAAGATGGATTTGATTTCTTGTCTCCTAACGTGTTGGATTTCCAAAGAAATCCTTTAACATGTTTTTCTATGTCGTTTTATACCATTTTAGGAAGTTTGAATACTGACATGATGTAACTTAGAACTGCAACAAGAACTTATCTGATTAATACCATCCCATTTGCTAAAGACAACCACTTTCCCCTCCATGCTACAATTTTACTTTTAATTGTTGACATCACCGATTGCCAAAATGATGTTTTATGAGCATTTGAAAAGAAAGGTATTCCCATGTATTTGCATGGCAAGGTATCCATTTTGAAACCAAAGATTGGGACAATTCTTGTTTTCAAGATTGGTGGAGTGTTCAAGAATTGTTTTTTGATTTGGATGGATTGATCACTGTAAGAAAGCTAAGGTAGCAGAACAACTTCCTACACTAACCTTGAGAGGAGAATAATTGAAACTTTTATAGATCTTTAATAGTTATAGAAACTTAAACAAAAATAGACACAACTATCATGCATACCACAACATAAAGATTTATGTGGGGAAAACCCTTTTGAGAGAAAAACCCCACACTCCAAAACCCGCCCAATATATTATTCAAAAATCACAAAGATTATAATATGCTTGTAGAGCAAGCTTCTCACAGGAGTATCACCACTTAGAGATCCATAGGTAACACAACCGCTATCAGACTCTTAGAATACATTGCAATACACAGTCATGATACAATGCCCTCATAAAACAGGGTTTCCTTGTAGGGAAAGTCAAGCTAATTTAAATATCGTCCGTCGGATATGAGACAAATGATGAATGGTCCAGATTTATAATAATAAAATATAAAACAAATTTCCTTTCGGGGGCATTGCCCCCAAGCCCCCGCCAGGGCACACTACCCTTGGAACCCAGTTGGGGGGATGATCCTTATAGACCCCTCGTGGGGGGATCCCCCCCATGCCCACCATCGTCATCGGCTGAATAGTACCTTGTGTATCAATAGTACCTTATGTAATTGCAAGGTCGAGACACACTTTCTCAACAATCACTTGGCCTGATACTTGTGAGTAATGTTTTAGGACCTCCTTGATCCATTTAGCCTTTGTGATAGAGGGTTTACCAAAAAGTAGAGTATCATCTACAAAAAGAGAGTGTGTCATTGTTATCATTGTTGAATCATAATCCCTTTCCATTTTTGTTCCAGATGTTTTGCTGCTATGTATTTGCTTAAAGCTTTTGCCATTAGTATGAATAGGAATGGGGAAAGAGGATTCCCTTGTATTACACCTTGAGATACAATGAAAAATCCTACTAGACTCCCATTTATGATAACATAAACTTTTCCCCTTTTAGACCTATATATATCCATTTGCACCATTTTCTAGAAAGGTCAAATTTGGCTAGAACTTTCATTAAGAATTCCCAGCTCACTTTGTCATATAGTTTCATCATGTCCAATTTTATTATCATGGTTGGGAGATTTCCCAATTGAATAAAATGTAATGCTTCATGTGCTAGTATTGCTCCTTCTGTTGTTTCCCTTCCAAGTTGTAGTGTTGAAAAAAGTATCCCTTTTTCCACACTTAATTTGGGAATAATTAATAATAAAATGAGCCTAATGTTGCCTAAATTTAGTGTTGTAATATGTTTTTCATATTCACATTAAGTTTAGGGACCTTTTTAATTAAATGGACCTATTGTGCCTTATTTAGGGTGTTGTAAGGTGTACCTTTACACTTTCACACTAATCTAGGGCTTTTTTAATTGATTGAGGTTAATTTTCCTTAATTGGCCCCTTTAATTCAAATCTAAGCCTAATTAAATGCAATTTTTGAGGGATAAAACCCAACATTCATAAATTCCATTACACAACACTCAACTTTGGAAGATGTGTGTCCTAGGTAGGTGACCTAGGACTCATTCACCATAGGGCGAATGGGTCCTCACTTAGTCCTAGAACCCTATTTTTACATAATATTTCACCTTGTCCAATGTGTCTCCTAGGTAAGTGGCCTAGGACCCATTTTCCCTATGGCGAATGGGTCCTCACTTAGACCTAGGACCCCTCTTTTGGATATGTTTTTGGTGGTATTTTGATGATTTCAAATTCATAATTCAATGTTGGCTTGTGGTATTTGAATTTCGGGAATTAATGATAAGATATATATAAATACAAGGTTATTTCACTATGTTTCATAACTAAGACTTCTAAGAAATTGAAGTGATCTCAAGAGTATCTTCACAAGAGCATTATAGGAGAATTCAAGAGCATTTTCTAAGGAATTCAAGGGCATATTTGTAGAATATTATTGTAGCAATCAAGATCCATTTCATTATGTGAAAGATGTATTGTATCATGCATGTTGTTTGAGCTAATATGTTGATGTAGTGTTCAAGATCTAATCAAGCATATCAAAGGCATTGTTTCACATCAAGTTTTATGATCAAGATCTACATTCATTGAGGCCACTTCATGCTAGCTTGCAGATTTGTTATCTAAGGTTTCAATTAAAGTTTCATTGTTTCATGTTTCATTGCTTCATCCTTCATGTTTTATTGTTTCATCATAAGGTTTAATTACAAAAATAGGGTTTGACCAAGACAAACCCCTATTCCTTAACAAACAAATTTTTTCTCTCTTTGATGTGTCATTGCAGGTTTTAGGTTGAAGATCATTTGGAGAGAAAATTTGAAGAAAGTTGTAAAGTTGTCAACATTGCAAGAAAAGTTGTTAAATCGTAGAAACTGATCTACATGTTTTATCTCTGGATTTTTTATGGTGATCAACTATAATTTGGAAGTGCAAACCTGGCAGAACAGAACCCAAAAAATATTTTCTAGGAGCCCTAGCCAGGACCCATTCTCCATAGGGCGAATGAGTCCTTAGTGAGGTCTGAAAAAGCATCTTTGGTGATAGGTACACATCATTCTCACCTTTCTAGATCTCCCTTTTGACTGTTGTTTGGGTTAGATTTGATTTTTGTTCTTCATTGGCACTTTGCAACACACATTTTGAATGAAATTAGAGAAATAAGTGCATCATATGTTTCATTTTCATAAAACCCTATTTTTGTTCTTTTCATTTTGGTGAACCTGAACTTTTGAACATTGTAATTTTCTAATTTTGGAGTCCATTTTCATCCTAGATTTAGATCTTGCATTCATTTGCATCTCTTTGCATTGAATTAGGTATCATTTAGGGCATCTAGTTTGCTTTCAACTTTGCATCTCATTAAAGGTTTTAGGATTGCATATTTTGCATTCTTCAAATCTGAAAAATATAAAAAAAATCAGTCATCTTTCATATAATTTACATCATATTAACTTGCATTTGAAAATTGAAAAAAAATTGTATATCAAATTAGGTGTTCTAGGTTATCATTTTGTCACATTGTGCACTTGCATTCACATTGAATTTAAAAAAAAATTGAAACTAAAACTTGTTGTAAGAAACTAAAATTTGAAAACCACTAAAAATAACTTAAAAATATGTAAAAATTTGTTTCAAAACCCTCATCTAGGACCCATTCGCCCTAGGGTGAATGAGTCCCTGATCAAGTCATATTATGATTTTTTGGGCATTAAAATATCGATTTCTGCATTTCTGTTTGTTGCTTTCAGATTTATGTTACTGTTTGTAGAATTTTTGTTTCATCAATTTGATCATATTTAGCTTAATTTGATAAATTTAGTGCATTGTGTGATTTCAAAATTTATTTTACAAGACTTCATTTTCAAGTTTTTTAACATAGCATAATCAGAAAATTACCTTGTTTAAATATGAAAATCTGAAAATGGATGTGTTTTAGCAATGTGTGGAAGTCTTTGTTCTCCTTAGTTGATGTTTCAAGTTGTGTTTTTGTCAATAAACCTAATGCAATTGAACCTACTCATGCTCACATAAATTCTAATTAGTGTCCTCATGAAGTTGACATCATTGGAGAAGATGATGCTAGCATGCATGAGTTCATAAACAATTTCCTTAACAATCTTGAGAATAATGCATCCTTTTATCCTTCCATGAAACAACCAACACAACTTGAGATGTTTGGTCTTTTATGTCTTGAAATTGAGTCACAAACTAAGCCTAAACTTCCAACAATGAGTGAACCTAGTTCCTCTAATCAAGTGCATACCTATCCATCTTATGTTAACAAAGTGACCAACATTCCCATCAATCTAGAAGAGACTTATGACCAAGGATTTAAGATTTTAACTAACCAAGGATGTGACATAACTAATGAGCATGATATTCATAAGATTTTAGAGCAACTTTCTATTGAAAAAACCAAAGGATTAGGATATCAAGATCCTCCTCCCGACATAAGTGTCCTCCTTCCTAGGGAACAACCAATGCCTCACAAGGATGATAAGATCATCTTAGGTCCTCCTTCTTAGCATCTACCTCAACAAGTCGGTGAATCAAGAAAGAAATAAAAGCCTTACAAACTCAAGAAACTCAAATTTCCATGTCCTATGTCTAAAAATGAAAGAATATTACATACACTTCTAAATCAAGGACTCATAACATTACCACCCATTCGAGAAAATCCAAACCCAAATCCTAAGAACACAAACATGTCTCATTGTCAATATCATAGATCTCTTGGGCATAGTACTGATGAGTGTCATGCTTTAAAAATAATATTTGAGAAGTTTGATATCATAAGAATAACCCCTTAAAGAATGTCCTTTTTCTCCTTTCCATGTAATAGTTGTAGGATCCTAGTATGCTCCCTGTTACATGTTATACATTCATTGCAAATTATTCTTTTTATCGCAAGGAGCTTATTCTCATCACCTATATCGGCTCATTCTTGTCCTGAACTTAATGGGGGAAAGGGGTTAGTTAGCCTTGTCCTAGTTTTGGCATTTGATGTTGTTCCTTTGGCTAGTTGCTCGCCTTCCGTATATATTGATCAAGATTGGGATGTAGACAACCTGTTATAGGTTGAATCACATGTGCCTTACTAGTATTTTACATTGTATTCTCTTTCATGTTTCTTTATGTGATTGCATGTGCTTAATGTAATCCCTCATACTGTTTCATTTGGTGTATCTCTCTCTTTTTGTGCATTCTTCTATATGTACCCACATTTTCCTCTATTTCGTAAACATTTTATCTTTTTCGCTTGTTTTTTGTTTTCCTTTTGGCGATGATGCAAGGTTTCGAGACATTTAGGTCTCTTCCATGTTGACCCAAAGGATTTTTCTTTGTTATTGCTCTCTATGTGTCATTCTTCCAATTCTATGAGTGTTTTGGGAGCGATGACATTTTCGATCTCTATAATCACATTGTAGCACAAATATACTGACCCCGAATCCATAGACCCCTTATGTATTTTTGGGGGCAACCCCTCCCTCCTTTTTTTGTGACGTAACTTTATTTTGGAAACATATGACTTGGCATAGGGATTTTCGAGGAAGATTTCATGTCTTAGGATTGGACATTGGCTACTTTAAAGCAATTGCTCATTGCAATGGTGTTAGCAATTGCTTTAAAGTGGGGGCATACATCGATAACATCTTTTGACATTTTTCATGTTTCATAGTGTGATTTTCTTTTTTCTTGTGATGCGTCCTTTTCTTAGTGGTCTCATTGGGATTGATGTACTCCAAGAGTGTGATATTTCTTAGCGTATGACTTTCCTCTTAGTGGTGATGCAACACATTACATTCACTACGTTGTGAAACTTTTACTCTTGACTTGTCCTCTCTTGGAGACATTAGGCACGATGATCCCTAGGAAGAAGACCTTACACGAATGAAGCAAGACCCCCTTGAACAAAACCTATGTATATAATGTTCATAAGTGTTTGGCATAACACAACTTGTTTACCTTGTGAAGCTTGAACCTAAATAAAAGGCCACCTAGCATAACACACCTTGCTTTCCTGTGGAGCCTTGCAGTTGTGGCTCCTTATTGAAGTTATTAGGAGGATAGCTTTGATACAATATGGGAGCCTAATATGATTCTCTCATTTTCCACCCCTTTTATGTTTATTTATTTATTTATTTTGTGGCACCTTATTGAAGTTATCAACGTGATAGATTTGGTATGGTTAGTACAATGAGAACCGACACAGAGGCATGACTTTATCAATGTACGGTGAGAGTTGACACAGAGGCATGACTTTCTCACTAAGCCACTTTATTGGGAGAATCACCTAGTGGATAGCCTGAAGTTCTTCTACCTTGGAGTTAGTGTAAATAGATAGCTTAGATGTGTTCCACATCGTGTTGGACAGTCTAGGCTTGATTCTTCTATGTCTTTGATATTGTATGATTGTGTATCTTTGTCATTTCTACATATATAAGTGTCTTGAATATCTATTCTAGTGTGAGTTTGAAATGGGGTCTACTCTCACTAAAGTGGGGGAAAAATGTAGTGTCAGAAAAGTATCCCTTTTTCCACACTTAATTTGGGAATAATTAATAATAAAATGAGCCTAATGTTGCCTTAATTTAGTGTTGTAATATGTTTTTCATATTCACATTAAGTTTAGGGCCCTTTTTAATTAAATGGATTTAATTGTGCCTTATTTAGGGTGTTGTAAGGTGTACCTTTACACTTTCACACTAATCTAGGGCTTTATTAATTGATTGAGGTTAATTTTCCTTAATTGGCCCCTTTAACTCAAATCCAAGCCTAATTAAATACAATTTATGAGGGATAAAATCTGACATTCATAAATTCCATTACACAACACTCAACTTGATGCGTGTCCTAAGTAGGTGACCTAGGACCCATTCGCCATAAGGTGAATAGGTCCTATGGCGAATGGGTCCTCACTTAGTCTTAGGACCCTATTTTTACATAATGTTTCACCTTGTTTGATGTGTGTCCTAGGTAAGTGGCCTAGGATCCATTCACCCTATGGTGAATGGGTCCTCACTTAGACATAGGACCCCTCTTTTGGATATGTTTTTGGCGATATTTTAATGATTTCATATTTATAATTCAATGTCAGCTTGTGATATTTGAATTTCGGGAATTAATGATAAGATATGTATAAATACAAGGTTATTTCACTATGTTTCATAACTAAGACTTCTAAGCAATTTAAGTGATTGTTGGTGTAATTGATATTTAAGTGCACTTGCATAAATTTACTTAGGTAATAGGTTAATTCCTAGGTTAATTATTCTCATCCTTATCTTGTTGAGCTATCTTGTTGCTCAAGATAAGATTAGGGTTATGCATACATTTCTTTTATAAAGCAAATCATTTCATGTAATTATGAATTCCTAAATAATAATATTTTGCACATCTTTTTGCAATAGCTTTGCTTTTTCTATTTTTCTCTTATGTGGAAGGTTTTTTGGTTTGCATGTCTGATCTTGGTTTCTAACATGGTATCAGAGCCTTGATTTGCAACCCCTTCTTAGATTTTTTGAGAAAATCATTGCAGATTTCATTCAAGATTCCTCAAGGGTTTCATGCCTTGAGTTCATCTATGCAATGTCCTAGATCAAATCGGGCTTCACCATTGGATTCAGAGCACTATAAAAAGTTAGGATTGGTTTTTATTTTGCAAATTTTGGTCACCGTTTTCCAAATCTATGAGGGTTTCAAGCTCGGTGATTTTTTGCAAGCTCTGGAGGTAGCCGAATTTTTGAAGCATTTTGGGCACAAACAGAGGTCACCTTCGCGTTCGCAGCAGCTAAAAACCCTAAGATCGCCCATCATTTTGTCAATTTTGGAGAAGTTGGTCTAGAAGGAAATTTTTTTTTGCTAGGGAGGTCGTACGGCCTCCCCAACAGGCATACTGAGGCACAAAAACTGAGAAAAAAAATCATTTCTTGGTTTTTGCGCCGGCGCTCCCAATTCAGAAGGCTCCCGCCGCCCGACGGCCATTAGGCCGCCACCACCACCGGTCCGCCACCGACCCACCTTCAGCCCCCATGGGCCCCTCTGTTGCTCAACCCCGGTCACATGGAGGACCGTGGGCCCTCCACCAGCCCCTAAGGGCTTCACCATCTGCGATCGTCGGTCCTATGGGGGACCAGGCGCTATGCGCCCAACCCCCAACCGACACCTTAACACAACTCACGATCCTATGGAGGACCAAGGGCTCCGCCGAAGTCCCAGCCCGCCAGCCCCTAGTCATGCATAGGACCAGGGTGTAACACCCCTCCATTTTGGATCTTTTGATCGACAATGTTTTTCTTTGTTATGTGTTTCTGTTATCTATGACTTTGGTACTTGGTTACTATTTGATTGCAAACTGTAAATCGATGCGAATGTTATATTTTGATGTGATGGTATTTTACTCTGATGTTATCTTTATGGCATGTTTTGGATTAACTTAGCAGATAATTGAATTAATGATGTTTTATGCTTGTGATCATATTATTGATGTTAGAATCGTTGGTTAGTAATTTTGTATTGGTGAAGGGGACGGGATTGTACCACTCGCTTGCAAGCGCCCTACGATTTCGAAATTTCCTTTTCACAGTGTGTTTGATCATATTATGTATATATGCATGTTTGATATATTCTTTGTTTGCAGGTACATGACATCGGCTACACCTGGTTTCACAGGTCTGAGCGTGTCCATTGACCAACAGTAATCAATTGGGAGATAGTAGCTAGGTTTTCCGTGCCAAGTCATCACCCTGGTCATAGTGTTGTCAGTTGGTGTCTGATATGTTGTTAAGTCTTGTCATCTTTGAAGTTTTGATAGGTTGTTATCGTTGGGAATTATACGCGAAAATCAATGTTTAAAAAAAAGGTTTAAATGATTAGTTATGAATTTTAGATTAAAGTGGTTAAAAGTTTTAATTTAATTTAATTAACTTAATTTAAATTTTTGTGGTGAAGTAATTTAATTCTAGTGGTTAAATTTGTTATATTATTTGAATAAACTAATTAACTAAATCTATTTTGTTGGAAATAGATTAAACAATTAAATTCATTTGGAAATTCAAGTTTTGGTTTCAAAGATTAAAGTTCCTTTGAAAAGTGCATATATAAAATGAATTTAAGTTATTTGAAAATTGAAAATTTGTTTTAAGTTATTAAAAATTCAAAATATCTCCAAATGGCCATAACTTTGGTAGATGAGATATTTTTTTAAAAAAGTTGACTTAATTTGGAGAGGATTTTTAAGATGCTATGGAATTTTATTTTTAAAATGGGAATTTCAATTTGGGGAAAAAAAGATGGAGGAGATATATTTTGTTTGGGGGAGATTGGAAAAAGGCTAGAGCAGAGTTGAGGCACCTAGATTTGGGAAAAGAATACAGAATACAGAGGGAGGTTAGAGGAGCATCAAGAGAGGGACACACAGAAGAATGGATGGCGCTGCAAGTGCAAAAGAGGAGAATGGAGTGAGGGCAAACAAAATGCTGAAGGAAATGGGGTTTCATCAACTATAATGGTGACAAAGAATTGCACGAGGAAAATATGATGAAAAGCTAGAAACAAAAGGCATAAGGAAATTGGGCATAGAAGGGGAAGTACGCAGTATGGACAGGAATAGAGAGTGAGGAAGAAAGAAAGAATTGCGCAGGAAGAAAAGAAGGTAAATAATTGCAAAGAAAAAACAACGTGAGGGATGGACTAAGACCCAAAATACGATGGACAGAAAAAGAAAGTATGGCGTGGACTAAAGGAAACACGTGTGTGCCATTAATAAGCATGGCACCCGTATACATGGGAAAAGAAAATTGTGCAGGGTGTGTGGAAAATAGAGGCTCGTGGAAGTCTCGAAACCCTAGCGACCTCATCAATTTAGACATGTTTTGCACAGGAAGTGTATGCATGTGGATAAGAGAAAATAAAGAAAATTCAGAGAAAAGGCGTGAAGAGAAGTAGTTTGGGAATTTTGGAATAAAAATCCATTGCTTTGTTTCCTCTTCCTGGACAGAGAAGGATGCAGAGTACACAGTTTTGGGCAGAAAACACAAAGATCAAGAGGGGAGTGCGAATAGGAGGGAAGCAAGCTGTAAGGACGTTTTGGGTAGTGGGACAAGAGGGAGAAAAAGCAACGTGTGGAGAAAGAAGAGAGCTCAAATTCACCAACGCAAGGGTAGAGGCAGGGGCAACCAGGCGTCAATGATAGATGAGTCATTCTTTAATCCTATGCTTAGTATTTTATTAATACTTTTTCCTTAATGTGTAGCATCAAAACTTCATTACTTTAGAGATAAGCAATGTGTCGAATAAACCTAAGTCGAATGGTAAAAAATTGGGTTACAAGAGAAACTAAAAAGGATTATTGGATAGTCATCAATTAAATTTCTACCTTTGATGCTTTGGTAAACATACGCAAAAGTAGTTAAAATATTATTGAAGGATATATTTTAACATCTATATGGGAATATGTTTGTTATTAATAATCAAGGATTTTAGTTGATAAAGGACTAGTTGATATTCCATCTTTAGGATATGATTGATTATTATTGAACTTCAAATAATATTGTACCCTTTAATAGTCAATATGTATAAGAAATTGCGAATTATTCTTTGTTGTAGTTAAAAATTATTAATTCAAGGTGATTTGTGTTATGTGCAAAAGTTGAATAATCAATAAATTGAACAGTATATCATCTCATTCTTAATTAGGATTTAATTTTATTACCAAGTGCAAAAATGATGCAAATTATGGGAACCTTGTTCATATATATATACCACATTATAGAATGATATTAAATAAAGTAAAAACCATTCTTTATAAGTATTTGGGGAATCCAAGATCTAGAGGTAACTAATATCTTGTAGGGTGCTCAAGATCTCGAATGTTAGAATAGTTGTTATGCGAAAGGCGGGATTATGAGAAACTCATAATCAAGGAATTTTATTTAGTTATTGGATGATTATGTGAATAACCAAGTGTGGAATTTTTGATAGGCAATGGTGGGAGATAAAATAGGATCTTACCCTTGAATTCGTTATATGACTATGTTGAGTCTCCAAGTGAAACATGATGGCAAGGAAGTCTAGGTCAACTCTTTAGCTTCTTGATAACCTTATAATAATATGAACAAGGAATCGGATATAATTAATATGAGCCTTGACTCTTGATTGCATAATATCGTAAGGGTCCCTTCATTTCATCGCCATACCTCCACACTTTATTAAACATATCTTTAGTGTTGAAACTCAGTGCTTTTGGTAATCTGTTGATACCATGGTAAATGCTTACATGACCACAACCTCTTCAATATAATAACCTTGATACGAGAATTATTATATGAACAAATGAAGGATATTAAAGCTATATTGAACCTCAATATTATTGAATGTTATTAAAGGAAGTGGATTTAGGAAATCCAAAGTAGAATGAATTCCTATTTAATTGCCTTTTCAAATGTAATTTCTTTTGTTATCATTTGGGGGAAATTGTTTGGTAGGGGTTAATAAGTCTTCCAGATGGGGTTTTTAATTAATTGGGGTTGTCGTATTATGTTTGTCAACTTGTTTTGAATTCCTTGGGTAGTGCATGGTGCGTTGTCAGTATTTTACCCGGTTTCCACGAATGGGGATGATTTGTGCCCCCTTTGGAAGGAGTGGTTTATATGTTTTGTTTCCTCCAATTGTTTGGAGTGAGTTTCATTATATGTTGCCTCCTAGAGTTGGAGTGATTGTTTATCTAGTTTGTATTTGGCACCCTTGGTGATTGGTTTTGTTTGGTATGTTGTCAAGTAGAAGAGTGGCTTCTGTTAGGGGCTAGAGCCCGAAGAGGTAAACTGGGAAACCTTCAGAAGTGGTTTAATCAAGTGATAACTAAATTAATGTACTTAGAAGCTAGGTAGTTTTTCACATTAATTAAGATAATTGAGCCTCGCTCATGGACGCAAGGGTTTGTATAGACTTGGGATGAGACGGGAAGGCCTAGAATGGAAAGGTCGTCTATCTTGTCCTTACGAGAGGTATTTGATTCCACATGAGTGAGCATGGGTGCCGAGATTCAGTAGAGGCCACCAGGACAACTCAGAGTGGGGGTCGGAGCCTAGGAAGATTCCCAGAGGAGATTCCATGTCGAGCTATGTGATGACACTCTTTCTATGACAACAGTTGGCATTTGGTTTTATGTGTATGGTCTTCTTATCATACTCAATTTGTTTTATTTCTGGAAGCAATGTGACTTATGTCAGTGATGTTAGAGTTGTACTTGTTTTATCCTTATGGTTGTATGGTTCACGTGATTGGATGTGTCAGTGTGAGTTATCCTGTGTCTAGAGGTTGATGGTCTTGTCTAGAATTCCTTGTTACTATCTCCTAGCACGGGGGGTGAGCCTTCAGGTATCACATGGTTGGGTGGAACGTGCATCTTAATCTGTTGGGTCGTCTTCTTGATCGTGTGGACAAGATTTCTAGTTGGAGAGCTCGTGGGATCCTGTTCTTTCATGCTTTATTCTTTTAGTTATTATTGTAATTGTTTACCCCTCTTTGTATCGAGGTGGAAGTTGTAATTTGTAACCTTATTTATTGGAATTACCTCATTGGGGGAATGAGTGTTGTAATCTTATTGTAAGGTATATTTTTGGAATCATTTGATATTTCTTAACCTTGTTGTAATTTACCATGTTTAGAATGTATGTGATCTTATTTCCTTAAGTAATTTAAATGTTTGGTTTCAGTTCATGTTGTGTTGTTCGGGTTTAAAGTAATCTTAGTCTCGTAACCTTAAAGGTTGTTGGCAATGAGTAGTGAACTTGCATGTAATTGTACTTAAACAAAAAAAAAATTTGGTGCGTTTTAAGTAGTGGATTGCAACTTCCTCTAGGGTTGCGTGCTGGGGCATTACACAAGGACCAATTTTTTTTTAGCCCTTGGGGGCCCTGTAGGCCAGATTAACCTTCCTGGAGAAGTTTTCACAAAAACAGGTGTAACTTTTGCGTATAGTATCATTTTTTCGTAAATGAGATACTGTTGGAAAGCTGATTCTAAGCACTATCCTGTGGTGTAGTTTATTTTTCATTATTTTTCTTTTTAGCTGAATTTATTTCTGTTTGAATTCGGATGTTCATTTATGGCTTCCGAGCTCATAACTTTTTGCCACGATCTCCAATTTTTTCCTTCTTTGTGGCATTGGAAAGGTATTGAGGAGCTCTATTTTTCTATCAATGCACTTTTTTCTGTATCTATCCTAGGTTGATTTCTATTCCATATTTTTCCCGATGGGTGTTTTGGAGATTACTTGGATGTTTTGGCAGTTGGAAGGGTGAAACTTGAATATTTGCACTTCATTTTAGCACCACATCATTTTATTTTCTGTTTATGCATGTTTTGCATTCTCTCCATTTACAATCATTGGGTTATTGTAATAAATGAATTGAGATAAAGTTCTATCAAGGGGGTTTCTTGCATAATAATCTGATTAGAGTGTGCATGCACTTTGATCTCCATCTTGTTTTTTTATGATAGCTTGTATGGGTTATATTTGGTTTCTTAGTTTCTTTTGGCCACATCTTGTCTTAGCTTGACACATATCAGATTCACATCGGTTCACATGTCAGATTGGGAGCCTATGGTTATTGATCCGCATTGGTTTAGATCCATCTCAGTTTGAGGGCCATGTTTTTATGGTTAATTTTCTAGAGTCTTTATGGTACTTGTTCCCATGGAAGAGTTTTAGTCTCAATTTGGCATTGGCATCGAGATACATGGTTTCCAAATTCTTTCATCATAGCATCCCCTCTTATGGGGGGCCATCATTTCATCTACTGTTGCTTCACATATTCTAGGGTTGTTCCTGTTTGTGAGTTTTCCAGTGTTCCGTGGCATCGGGTCTGCTGTTGCATTATTATGATTCTACATGAGTCCTTCAGTGACTCTCATTTGGTTTCTTGTATACAAAAGTATCTTTCCTTGCTTGCTGGATTACGGTTCCAGTGTTACTCCACAATGTTCTTCCAGTGCTTCTTGCAGCATTCATCTCATTGTAGGGGGGTTTTGTCCCACTGGGTTTTCCTTCTCTACCTCATTCATTGCATTTGTACATGGGTACCTGATCAGGTCTTGTTTTCGGGACCCATTCATGCTTTCTTGCATTCATCTTAGTTTTAGGTGCATGCTTATTTAGTCTCCCTAAGTTGCACTTATGGGGGGTGTTGGTGTAATTAATATTTAATTGCACTTGCATAATTTTACTTAGGTAATAGGCTAATTCCTAGGTTAATTATTCTCATCCTTATCTTGTTGAGCTATCTTGTTGCTCAAGATAAGATTAGGGTTATGCATATATTGTTTTTATAAAGCAAATCATTTCATGCAATTATGTATTCTTGAATAATAATATTTTGCACATCTTTTTGCAATAGCTTTGCTTTTTCTGATTTTCTCTTTTGTGGAAGGTTTTTTGGTTTGCATGTCTGATCTTGGTTTCTAACAGTGATCTCAAGGGTATCTTCACAAGAGAATTATAGGAGCATTCAAGAGCATTTTCTAAGGCATTCAAGGGCATATTTGTAGAAGATTGCAACAATCAAGATTCATTTCATCATGTCAAATATGTATTGCATCATGCATGTTGTTTGAGCTAATATGTTGATGTAGTGTTCAAGATCTAATCAAACATATCAAAGGCATTGTTTCACATCAAGTTTCATGATTAAGATCTACATTCATTGAGGCCACTTCATTCTAGTTTGCAAATTTTTTATCCAAGGTTTCAAGTAAGGTTTCATTGTTTCATGTTTCATTGCTTCATCCTTCATGTTTCATTGTTTCATCATAAGGTTTAGTTACCAAAATAGGGTTTGACCAAGGAAAACCCCTATTCCTTAACAAAAAACATTTTTCTCTTTGATGTGTGATTGCAGGTTTTAGGTTGAAGATCATTTGGAGAGAAAAATTAAAGAAAGTTGCAAAGTTGTCAAAGTTACAAGAAAAGTCAAATAAAAAAAATTGATCTACAAGTTTTATTTTTGGCTTTCCAACGGTGATCAACTAGAATCTAGGAGTGCACACCTAGCAAAACAGAACCTAGAAAGCATTTTCTAGGAGCCCTAGCCAGGACCCATTCACCATATGGCGAATGAGTCCTTAGTGAGGTCTGAAAAAGCATATTTGGTGACAGGTACACATAATTCTCACCTTTCCAGATCTCCCTTTTGACTATTGTTTATGTTAGATTTGATCTCTGTTCTTCATTGGCACTTTGTAACACACTTTTTGAATGAAATTAAAGAAATAGGTGCACCATATCATAGTCTTCATTTTAACAAACCCATTTTTCTTCATTTCACAAGTACAAAGCCCCTTTGTTCTTATGAGATTAGTTTACTTGGATTGGTCTAGCTAGACGTAAACACATAGCTTTTATGAAGATTTTATATATTGTATTACATAGTGCTATTGGTCTGAAATTTCTAAAAGAGAGTGGATCTTACTTTTTTAGAATTAAGGCAATAAAATTTGTATTAAAAGCCTTTAGTATATTAGCATTTCACCTTGATTCTTCTAGGGCTAACCAAATATCTTTCCCCGTGAAAAACCAACACTTTTGAAAAAAGGATACTGTGAAGCCATCTAGTCCAGGAGTTTTTTAGGGGGAAGTGAAAAAACTACATTTTTCACTTCTTCTAATGAAAAAGGCTTCATCAGTTCATTATCTAACTTCAATATCTAGTGCATTAGAAAAAAAATCGATGGATATATTTTTGCAATAACATTTTAAAGTGAAATTTTACTAGGATGTCATAGTTTTCATGGGACATCAACTTTTGTATTTTTTATCATTTACAAAAAACAAATTATAACTTTTTTGGAGAGGATTCTCTCTAGTGCACTATTCATATTTTTCAATGTTTTTAAAAATGTTTTAAGACTTTTTAAATTTCTAATCATCCTCATGTTTGACTATAAATCTACTTACAATAAATTGAAAAAAATTATAATAAAACTTATCAAAATATCATTTTTTATTCTAGACTTTGAGCTCTAGAAAAGAGTATTTTCAAATTTCATGATAGTACCCCTAGTTGGAGAAATTCAAAGTTGAAGTTGAAGTTTTTTTGGATTTGCCCCAAAAGAGGGTTTACACTATCATAAGAAACCACATGGACAATTTTGAGCAAAAGGGTTTCGGTTGAAATATTTTCACTTGGAACCTTACACATAAATTCAATCACAATTCAAATTTTCAAAATGAAAAAATATTTTATAGTTTTGAGTGAAAGAGTTTCGCTTGAAACTGCATGTGCCACATATACGCCATGTGGTAGTGAAACTATTTTATAGAAACTATTTTTTTGGCCAAAAGTGTGACATAACTTTATTCTTTTATCCTTTGAAGTGTTGCAAAGGTCTAATTGAGGCCTTAGTAGTGATCTAAAAGTTATTGGGGTAGGTAGAAAAGTGAATAGTATGAAACATGAGACATGTTAGAGTTTAAGGAGTTGAGGGTCAAGGGTTGAGGGTTGGGGACGCCTCACAACTCTTACCACTTTCAGGGGTCAAGGATTGGGTGTATGTCATGCAGCTAGGTATCCAAATAGGATCATTACCAAACACATAATCTCAAAGGGATAACACACTAAAAAAATATTAGGGATTGGGGTTCAGGGATACCTCATGATAGGCACTTGGGGAAGGAAAAGATTGAAACACTAATAATGATAAGAAAAAAGAGGACACAATGGGGTATAAAAGGAATCAAGGATTGGGGAATCAAGTTAATAAGGGATTGAGGGAAAGGTGTACAAGGTACATAGGTAAGGGTAAGCCTAAATTTCAACATTGAAGGGGAGGAGTCAGGGTTTTAGAGATTGAGGGGATGAAGGAAATTGTATCTAGGGAAGGGAAACTATAAAAATCTAGTGCAAAAAAGAATATAAGGAAAAAGGTTATGGTTTTTTAGGTTTGGGAGTGACAAGGAAATGATACAAGGAAGGAAAAATCCAACAACCTAAAAAACATAAAATTGAACACAAAACACCGAACACTTGATATTTTCTTGGATATATATAACTTCCAACATATGAGGGGAAGCATTTGGAATTTATCAAATTGGTAATTGATGGTGGGTAAAATAGGGAAAGGGAATCAAAGGGGAAGGGACTCAAAAAAATTGGCACTATGGGATTGAGTTGCAATAGGTCCCATCAATGATTGCATTTTTAGAGGCAATTTGGAAAATGGACAATCGGGGAGGGGCAATTGGATTTGATTCTAGGACAATAATTGGTTAGAAATTGGTCCACTTTCTAGGTCGCCATAGATGTTGCAACTTTAGGAAATACTTACCAAGATATTTGGTAGCATAGTGGAAGGACATATAGGAAAGGGTTGATCGAGAACTAGGTAAATTGACTTGTATAAGTTTGTTGTTATCAATTTTTTGTTGTTATCTCTCAAATCCAAACCATATTAAAAATTTATATTTTTCAACAAGAAGACAATACCTTTTAGGGTTAGACTCAAAAGGGTAGGTATATAGTTAAATATGGATACACCATTTAACTTGATAATATGAGTATTGAAAAGATATGGAGAAACATCTAGAACAATAGAGAGATCCCGAAAATCAACAAATTTTTGTGGACTTCTACACATAATTTTTTTTGTACCCAAATAAATTTACAAAGGAGTTTCTCACTTCCCAATAGATGTATTCTTTGTTCTTCTAGTGAGGAAATAATGGACCAACTCTTCTTTTATTTTGTTTCTACTAAAATATTATGAGAAATTATTTTAAAGAAAACTAAAGTCAATTGGGTTATACCCTGCTCTATAGAAACTTTCATTAGCACTTGGTCTTCCCCTTTTAGTCATTTGGTTATTATAAAAATGTGGAACTCATCCCCCCAAATATTTTTTTTGGGGTTTGGAAATAGGGGAATAATTAAAGGTGGGCATTACCTAAATCCATATTTGTAGGACCATAGTTGAAAATGTGGAGTCCAAAAGGTTTAAAAAATCAGTTTGCATTCCAAATCCTAAAAATTACAAAATTGTTATTCGATAGGGTGTAAATAGAAATATAAAAAAATTTAACTTCAATGAACAAAGATTAAGAAAGGTTGTAAAGTGGAAGCTCTCATAGTCTAGATGGGTAAATAACTTTGATGGGGCTTCAAAAGGGAATAAGATGTGAGAGGGAAGGAAATTCTAAGAAGGTAGTTTAAATATCATGTATTGCTTGTTAAATATTGTTTGGTGTTTTTGGTGCATTTAATGATCTACTTACAAACCAACCTAATCCTAGAAGACATCGATATTAAAACTCTAACAAGTATTATAGGAAGTTTTTGCGATGTTTTTTGACGTATTCCTAATAGATTTTGAATAAATATGACTAGTAACTTGAACTTTGTGGCATAGGGGAAATTTGAAATAAATATCAAATTTAAAATAAATATTTTTTGTGTTGGAAACATGTACTCCAAAAAGAAGTACCTTGAGATCTTATGTGGCATAGAGGGAAAATGTAGAGGTTTTTGTACAACTATAGGTCTTAATTAGATGGGTGGAGGCCACAACCACTCTAGAGATTATATCTCTAATGTTATGGTGGGTTCCAAGGTGGATACTTAAGTATAGGCTAGGTGGGTGGTTTTGATGGCCATATTTTCCCTATTTATCTAAGCTTGGGTCTATTTTTTAAGAATGGTAATCTTCGTTGTTTGATTTCATAACATGGATGTTTTCTGATATATTAGCACAAGCCTTAATAGTATGGGGAGCTATTTTACATCTAATGTTGAGTCAATTTGATTCCCATTTGAGGAGGTAGATGGTTTTATTGGGAAAGGGTAGTGGCTAGTATAAGTTATGCATGATTTGAGTTTAATAGTGTAGTCATGGAGTCACTAGCAATTAGATAAGTGCATGATACTCATTATCACCTATGCAATCAAATACCCATTATGAGGGAATTTAGGTAGAATAGTAAATCTACCAATGATGTTTGGTCTAGTAGGGAAAACCATAATTTTATTTATCAAAGAATTCCAGTGATATCATTTCCTTTTATGTCTATTAAATTTAATTTATAATTATTTTACCAAATTTGTGATGGTTTTTAATATTTTAATTAAACTAGAGTAGTACAAGTCAAGCAATAATTTTATATTGCTCTCATCACCAAGAAGTATTTGCTAGTATGGGGAGAAATAAACGATGCAAGAAACTAATCTATTTAGCTTTTCACCCTAGAGCCTCTTTCCAAATTCACAAAGCTTATGGTGTGTATTGAAATTTTTTAAATCACCCACTCACCCTTGGTGGGATGAATTTTGGATGATTTCTCAAACCAAGAAACATGTGATAAGTGATTTTAATTTAACATTTTTAATATTTTAATTAAATTAGACCAATACAAGGTGAGCAACAATTTTATATTATTCTCAATACCAAGAAGCGTTTACTACTACGGGGGAGTAATAGCCAATGTATGAAACTAAACAATTTTAGTCTTTTCACCTTAGTCTCTTTCCCAATTGAAAAATATTGTGGTGTGTATTGAAATTTTAAATCACCCACTCACCCTATGGTGAGATGATTGGAGAAACTTAAACCAAGCAACATGTGATAAGTGATTTTAATTTTAATAATTTTCATATTTTAATTAAATTAGGGTAGTAAAAGGGTGAGCAATTTTTTTGTATTATTCTCAATACCAAGAAGTATTTGCTAGTATGGGGGAGGAATCGCTAGTGTAAGAAACTAAACTATTTTAGGATTTCACCTTCAAGCCTCTTTCCTAATTCACAAAGTTCATGGTTTGTATTGAAAGTTTTAAATCACCCAGTCACCTTGTGGTGGGATGAATGTAGGATAATTATTCAAAGCAACCTGTGTGTGGTAAGTGATGTAATTCATCCGACCAGGGGTGAGTAGGTGATTTATAAAGTTTGATACATATCATATGATTTGTGAATTGAGAAAGAGGATTGAGGGTGAAAAATTGAAATAGTTTAGTTTCTCATGCTAGCTATTCCTCTCCCATACGAGAAAATGCTTCATGGTGTTGAGAATAATATGAAATCATTGTTCGCCTTGTATTTATCTAATTTAATTAAATATTAAAAAAATATTGAATTAAAATCACTTACTCGATGTTAATTTGTTTGAGAAATTATCCCACATTCATCCCATCATGGGGTGAGTAGGTGATTTAAAAATTTCAACACACATCATAATATTTGTGAAGTGGGAAAGCGGCTTGAGTGTGAAAAGCCCAAAATAGTTTAGTTTCTCTCATTGGCTATCCCTTCCTCATACTAGCAACTACTTCATGGTGTTGAGAATAATATAAAATCATTGCTCACCTTGTACTAATATAGTTTAATTAAATATTAAAAATTAATAGAATATAAATAGAGGTTGCACATTTAAATTGAATGAACATTCTAAGCACCCTCAGAATTGTGACTCTTGAACTTCCATGGAGTGTCT
Organism: Sequoia sempervirens; assembly: GCA_007258455.2. Lineage (NCBI taxonomy): Eukaryota > Viridiplantae > Streptophyta > Pinopsida > Cupressales > Cupressaceae > Sequoia > Sequoia sempervirens. The sequence continues at coordinate 19,604 of VDFB02257298.1, read as the reverse complement.
TGAACAAGTGTGCATGTGTCAATTGGATCCCTACAAATATTACAACTAAAAGGGGTCATCCAAATAGAAGGAAACAATTTGAATTTAAATATTTTGAGAGTAGATATTATCTCCTATATCTAGAAACACATGGTTAGTCCACAAAAACAAAATATTAGAAAAAAAATTCTTTCTTGATGTTGATGACTTTGTAAGGAAGCTAAGGTAGCATAATAACTTCCTACACTAATCTTGAGAGGAGGATAATGTAAAAATTTATATATATTTAACAGTTACAAAAACTTAAATAAAAATAAACATAAATATCATGCATACCACAACACAATAATGTACATGGGGAAAACTCTTTCGAGAGAAAAACCCCACAATCCAAAAGTTGGCCAATATATTATTTAGAAATCACAAAGATTACAATATACTTGCAAAGCAAGCTTCTCACAGGAGTATCACCAACCAAGGATCCAGAGGCAACACAACCACTATTAGAATCTTAGAATACATCACAATACACAACTATAATTGTAGTACCCCTCTGATTTGCTTATGTTTCCTGACAGTACGTTTTTGCTTTGATAGACCCTGATACTTTGTTTTGATGTATTTGATCGCTGAAAATAGAGCAATGGATTTATTTTATGATGTGTTGAAACACTATTTGGATGGTGATTATTTGTGACATGCTTTATGTTAGCATAGTTGTTATGTGAGTTAATATTGAATATGCTCATATGTTGATTATTGATGTTTTATTTTGTCAGTTTGATGTGACATTGTATTGGTGAAGAGAACAATATTGCATCACTCGCTTGCGAGTGCCTTGTGATTTTTGTGATTTTCTCTTCACAGTGTGTTTGAATCATGGATTATGTATATACATGTACAACGTTTGTTTGATTGCAGGATTGCAGGTATATGACATCGACTCCACCTGGTTTCACAAGTGTGAGCGTGTCCAGACTCAATGGTATTGTTGATTGGGAGATAGTAACGAGGTTTTTCCTAATCTAGCCACAAACCTAGTCACAATGTGTCGTTAGTTTATGTTCGGTATGTTTGGTTGTCACGTCTACGTTTGCCTTGTTAATTGTTATTTATTTATGCAAGGTTTATTTTATGAAATTAATTTTAGATTATTGTTCCTTTTTTTTTAGACTGCAGAATGGGTAGCACGACCCCCTATAAACGCAAGTGTGCCTAGTAAACTTTTAACGTGACTGTAATACCCCTCATACTATTTAGACTTATTATTGTCTGTGCTTTGCTTGGATATTGTGATGATACTGTTATTGTTTGATGTGGTTAGTCAGATACTATGAGGATACTGTTATTGGGTGATATGGTTAGTTAGATGCTAGATGATGCTGTTATTTCATTATGGACATGATTACTTTATACGACATTATGGTTGGTTATATCAGTTGATTTTCTGAATTAGGATATGATGCAGTGATTTAATTTAATATGTTATGAGATGATTATTAGTTAGAAATGTAATTCATGGATTATGTTATAATTGTTAGAATAGGTGTGACGAAGGACAATATAGCATCACTCGTTCGCGAGTGCCCTGTTATGTTGCAATTCCTTCTCACAATGCAGTATCTTGATTTAATGCTTTGATATATATGTATATATGCACATGTACACAACTTCGTTTGTATGCAGGATTGCAGGTATAAGTCTCGATTCCACCCGCTTCGGCAGGACAGGGCGAGCACCAAATAACCCAACGGATAAATGTTGATACAGAGGTGACGATGAAGTCCTTCCGTTCCATGATGTCAGGTCGTCTCATTGTTTGGTATGGTTGTTGATTTTGTGTAGTTGTCGTCTTTGTCTGTTGTGTTTGTGTTTTGTCTTATTTTATTTATGAGGGCATTTATAGTTATGATTTATCTTATTGATTGAAATAAATTATTTATTTTTAAGGTTGGAGTAAATGATATTTAAATATTTAAATATTTTAATTATTTTGAAAATCTTCTATTGCAATTTATTAATAATTAAATATTAAATATGACTTAATTATTTTAATCTATTAAATTGGTGGTGGATAATTATGTGAATAATTTATTTAAAATAAATAGGTAATGTGAGGTGCAAGAAAAGTTGCAAAACAGGAATTAAAGCAATAAAAGAATAAAAAGACAGTGTGAGCCAATAGGAATTGAGAGTTGGGAAAAAGCTAGTTTTAAAGAATTGATTTTTCTTTTAATCTTGGATTTTTGGAGAGTGTTGAAGAATGGGCAATATATTTTATTTAATTATGAATTTTTGAGAAGTTCTCACACACACACACACAGAAGAACAGAAAGCTGAAGTGCTCCAGGGATTGTTGAGTTTGTTCTGGACTACGGATTGGAATCGGATTCGAGGGCATCTTCAAATTTGCATTGGACTCCAGGTTCCTCTCGTAGTTTTTCTTCTCGTACCTTTTCTATTCTCTGTTTGTTTCTAAAAAGAAAAATAAATCTTGTTAAAATAATTTTTGGTGAGCATAGAGAACTTCTGTTGAAAACTGAAACCAGAGCAAATTATTAGATTAGAAAACAAAGAAAATCATAGAAATAATACTATTTAAATTTTGTCAAATCAAGAACCAGATATTCTGAAACATACCATTTATCAAAATAGGTTTTTAGAAAAGAAAAATGATTCAATAATTGAAGAGAATATAATTTGGAGTTTTCTCAATATGTTAAAGATTATGATGGACTTATTTGTTTTCTGTATTTACTCCCTAATTTTAATGCAAATGAGTATATACACATAATATATATATATATCCTTTCATGCATACATATATAAATTTATATGTATAAATATGACTTTTGTCTTCTATATTTTTAGTCAAGGCATTTTTATTACTCTGTCAATTACTTTTATTTTCTGTATTATAGTCAGGATATTTATCCTGTTATTCCTTTTATCTTCTGGTATATATATATATATAAATATAATTCTTATTTTGCTTATACATTTGCGTCGGCCGTCGGCCGTACGCTAGTCTTTTAAATAAAAATTTTATTGAGGAAATCGAAAATTTTCATTTTTTTGTTCCCGAAATTTTGTTTGGAAAACAAAATTTAAATAAATAAATTTTAATTGCAGAGGGGAGGACGAAGGACTCAAGCCGCACCCTCGCCTCCCACTCGCATACACACTATGTCGCTACGCCCTTTAAAAAGTGTATGTGTTTTAAATTTTTTTTTTGTTTTGTTTTATTTTTTAATTTTAATTTTAATTTATTTTATTTATATATATATATAAATATATATATATATATATATATATATATATATATATTTATTTATTTTAACATGTTTTTTTTTAATTTCATTTAAAAAATAATAATTATGATGTGTTTATTTTAAAAATAAAATAAAATAAAATAAATTGATTAAGTAATTAATTAAAATAAAATAAAACTATATTTCAAATGAAATTATAGTTATTTATTTTAATGAAATTTTATTAGGTTTTAAGTATATAGTTGTATTGTATTTAAAGGGATAAATTGGTATAAAGTTAATTAATTACTTGTTTTTTTTATATAGTTTATATGGGCAATGTTAAGTACTACTTTGATGAAATAGATAATTAGACAAGAATTAGCCTTTTATTTGTAATTGTGGTTTTTATTGAAACGATCATTTTAGTTACGTAATTGGGATTGGAATCGAACTTAAATGTGCATTTTGGCAAGATGTGATGTGAGTTTTCCATTGCGTGATATGTTTAGCCTTATTGTTTTGTGGTCGATGTGGGAACCCTATCGTATTTTAATCCTGTTCCAGAAGCTTGTGATTTAAAGTGTATTATCCTGTTTATGCTTTTTGAGTGTTATTGGGGTTATGTTAGGAAGGGTTGGACGGGTTTGCAAGTTTGTTGCTTATGTGCAGTTGCGAGATGGTTAATGCCTCGTGTTTTGGATTTTGGTTTTATGACTTATATGTGGTAGTCCAACCCTTACCTGTTTTGAGATTTGTTAGGGGTCATAGGTGGGAGAGTGGCTCTTCGTGGGCGTCGGCGCCTCGGATGAGGAAGGGCCAGGATAACCCTCGAAGGAGTAGTAAACAAGTGATAACCTAAACAATAGATTTAGGGGGTTGGGTAGTTTTAAAAACACAAGATAATAAAACTTTGGATTCCTCGGCTATGCATTAGGGCTACCTTAGACTAGTGATAGACTGAGAAGGCCGTGGTCGGCATAGTCATAGTCTCGTCTTCACGAGAGACTATTGGCTCCGCAGTAGCTACCCTATGGTGCCGGCGCCTCAGTTAGGAGGAAGGGCCAGGATATCCATAGATGGGTGCCGGCGCCTCAGTTGGAGGAAGGGCCAGGAAATCCCATGAGAGCTATGCGATGACACTCTCCACTTGACACCCTTGTGCTTTGTGTTGTTGCCTCTGGATGTTATCTCTTTATGATGTTTCTTTGAATTCTTGTGAATTGATTCTTGATTTTTAAGTGATAGTACTTCATGTTATCATGATGAGTTCTTGGCTTAATCTTGTCATGTGATTTGTGAAATTTGATGGTTGTTCATTGTAAGCTTTGAGTTGTACTTGCTTTATATCATATTGTGGTTGAGTCGGTTGACATTCATGGTCGGGTTCACTTCCTCGTCACCTCTGAGCACGGGGGGTGAGTTACTTGTAATTCACATGGTTGGGTGGAACGTGCTCCGCACCCGTTGGGTTCCCCATCAGCGTCATGTCTTCTCAACTTTCTGCAGTGGAGTTGTGCCAGTGATCAGTTGTACTTCATGTTCATTATTCTTGTATCAATCCCCATGTTGGGAAATTCAATGTAATTCATGTATCAAAGAAAATTGTAATGTAATATTATTTCAATGATGTAATAGTTAGGTTTGATTTGGATCTTGTTAAAAGGTTTATCATGGATGTAATTATGCGATGTTATCATACTCGCATCATGGCTATCAGTGGTATCATTGTATATGGTTTTCATAAATTAAATGGTTAAGTTGTTTTCATTATCTTTATTTTGTTTTGTGGTTGCAATGTAACCTCGCGTGCCCCAGAGAACCAAGTGTATTAATGTTATGTGTTATGCTATGTGCTTTTGGTTTAATGTTGTTACATGTTACTTTTATTATTTAAAAAAAAAATTATTCGCGTTATGTGTGTGTTCTCTGGGGTTTGCACGGCCAGGTTACATGGCCGGTTGGTCTGGTCACGCCCTCATGCAGGGGTGGGAGACTAGAACTTGACCAACCTCTTCTGGAAAAGGTTAGCCAAGCAATAGGGCCCCAACCCCTTTAGATTATTGTTCCTAATGATTCAGTGCTTATTTAATTAATTTTTAATAATGTAGTTAAAAGCTTTTTATTTTATTTAATTAATTAAATTAATTTATTTGGTAAAATAATTTATTCTTTGTGATTAATTTATTTTATTAAGTAAATAAATTAATTGATTAAATTTTATTGATTGAGCACGAATAGTTTAAATATAAATATTAGATGCTATTATGTGAATTGGAATTTTAAATTTGCATAAAGAAAATGATATTAATTTTTGAATTTTTAAATTAATAAAATCGCATAAATTCTTTATAATTATTAAAAGAAAATATTTGAAAGTTTGTTACAAGATATTTTAGAATAGCCATGTGTGTTAGTAAAATTAAATGCAAAACTCTTGTTGAAAGATTATTTTTGGAGAGAATATTTGCCATAACTGTGAAAGGCAAGAAGTCACTTCACGGAAGAAAAAAGAGGAAATTGGCTAGAAATTTTTTTTTTTGGTTTTTGGAAGAGGTTCTCAGGAATATTTTTGGCTCAGTATTTTGCATCTTTCTGGAAGTGGAGATTTTGGAAAGGGCTTTTGGAAATTGAACTCAGAAGGCGAAGCTTTGCTCCAACTTTCAATTCTTCAAGCTTTAGAAAAACAGGTTCCTTGTTATTTATTTATATATTTTGTTTTTTTGAAAAGATTACCTGTACAAAAATTCAATTTAGCAGAAGCTTTGTTAAATTTGTTAAATGAAAAGATTGCCCGAAGAAGAAAATTTGATTAAAGTTTCTGTAAAAAAATATATCGAAAGCTTCTCTATAGAAAAATTTGTTGAAAACATTCCTATAGAAAACTTGTTGATAGCCTCTATGTGTAAAATTACTGTAAAGATGTTGTGCCTTTGTAGAAAACTTTACAGTAAAATCAGAGAGTCTCATAGAAAATTATTGTTAAACAATAGGAAATTTCAAAAGAGAACGATAGAAAACCTCTATAGATTTGCAAATGAAATCTTTTGGTTAAACTAAGAAAATGGAAACCTTTGTAAGAATTTTTCTTGTAGAAAATATTTTGTGAAATTGGATTGAAAATGAGATCCTCTGTCAAAATTGTGAAATTGAAACCACTGTAAGAATTTTCTAAATATTTCTTGAAAAAAATATTATGTGAAATTGAAATGCCCAGTAGAACAAATTTTTTTTGATAAATTTTATATATAGGACTGTATATATATATTATATATATGTTTTATTATTTTGAAAAGGTTACTGTAATTTTTTGAGGAATTTCCTGTAGGAAATTCATTTTTGATTTTATTTTTATGAAAGATTGTTGTACAACGAATATTTTAATCGCAAAGGAAATTTAAAAAAAATGGAAGGAAGCTGGGGGGGGGCTACCCCCACAACCGCCCCCATAGAGGAGGCGCTAGCTGTGAAGGCGACGCCCACAACAACGCACCCCACATATGGGGTTGGCTTCGAATACAACCTCCCAAGCTCTGTGCATACAACACACAACATTGAACAGTCCGCCCTTCATAAAATTTCATTATCATTTTTTAAAAAAATCGATTTTTAATATGTTTTTAAGATTTTTAAATGAATATTATTTAATAAATATAAATATATAATTATATTATATGGATATATGTAAATATATATGTATATATATGTGTGTGTGTGTTTATTTAAATATATTTTTATATTTTGGTATATGTTGGAAAATAATATTTAATTTTTAATATATTTAAGATTGTATATATATATTTGATATATATACATTTTAAAAGTATTTTTTTTAATAAAAGCATGCAAATGCATGGACTAGTTAATTTTAAAATAAAATGACTTAAGAGAGGAAGTTGATTTATATTTAAATAGATGTGTTATTAAAACGTTTAAATGCACAAGTAGAGGATTTTATAATGAAATGATTGTAATGGGGAATTGAATTTTATTATTATGCGTAATTGTGGAAATTGGAGTTAAATAAATAGTTTTATTTTATTTCCTTAATATTGCAAATTAAATTATATTTATTTTGAATAATTGCAAGTGATGTGTTATTGCATTAATTGGATTTAGGAAATCCTAACGATAGTTTATTTATTTGTTTGAAATGCTTTTTAAGTTGCGATTTCTTTTGTTACATTAGTTGGGCAATTTGGGTTAACTGAGTTAGTAAGTCTTCCAGATATATGAACTTTTTGAGGGAATTGTTAAATGAGATGGTTCAACTTTTGATTTACCTTGGGAAGTGCACGTGGATGTAGTCCAGTTTGAACACCCGGTTAGTACAAACGAGATGTGTGATTTAGTTTGAACACCCAGTTATTACGAACGGGTTGAGTTGACCTTTGCAATATGGCCAATATTTGTTACCAATTTTTGTGCACCTTGTTTACCCATGGTATGTGGTTTGACCCTAGTGTTGTCAGTAGGAGAGTGGCTCTTTGTGGGGGTCCGACACACAAAGGGGCTCCAAGGTAACTCACTTAGGGTTTAATCAAGTGATAACTTAAAAGAATTAATGGGGAACTCTCACATAATTAAAGATAATGTATGTTCTCTCATGACTCATGTGCTTGTTTAGGCTCGAGGTGAGATGAGAAGCATAGTTTGTATGGGGGTCCAGCGACCGGTAGAGGAAACCAGGGTAACCCAAGATGGGGGTCCGGTAGCCTAGGAAGGTTGCGCCAGGGTAACTCATAGCAAATTATGTGTGACACTCTTTCTATGACAATAGTCAGATTGTATTGTACAGTGGTCGTACTTGATTCTTTATTCTGGAAGCAATGTAACCCTCATGTTTGTGTTTTTTACTTGTATTGTTTAGTCTTGAGTTTGTCTGTGTCTAGTGGTTGTCGGTTTTGTCTAGGGAACCTTTTTACTATCTCCTAGCACGGGGGGGTGGACCTATAGGTACCACTTGGTTGGGTGGAACGTGCACCTTACATCGTTGGGTCCCTAGTTCTTGTTCATGATGGTGGGTACTTCCTGATTGGAGAGCTTGCGTGTACCAAGAGATTTGTACTTTCTCTTATGTCTCATTTATATCAGTTGGATACCTTGTTTATATATCACTCTCTATTGTGTTTGAGGAGAATACTTGTAACTTGTAATTGTAACTCTCATGTATGATCTACCTCATTTGGAAATGAGTATTGTAATTATTATATTGAATGCAATGTAAGAATGAATCATTATTGTACATATATCTCATGTGATGTATTTAATGTTATTGAATGTATGAGATGGATAGTTTACTTTGGTATAAGTGGAATTCGAATGTAATACCTTGTCGCGTATCTTAGAGATTGTATGCGTTAGTGTTGTTTATATCACATGTTAATATTACACTTTAAAAAAAAAATTACTACACTTCTGTTGTGTTTGCAACATTCTTTAAGGTTACGTGGTGGGGCATTACAATAATAAAATGCCCTCATAAAATAGTGTTTCCTTCTAGGGCAAGTCAAGATAACAAAATATTAGCCGACAGATCTGAGCCCTAATGATGAATGGTCCAGATTTACAATAATAAAATATAAATAAATTTTTCCTTTTGCGGGTGCTGACCTTGAGCCCCCACCAGGGCACATGGCCCATGGACCCCTTGCTAGGGGGATGATCTCCCCGGACCCATTGTGGGGGGGAAACCCCCTCACACCCCCCTCATCATTGATGTATCAACAATACCTTATGTAATTGAAAGGTTGAGACACATTTTCCCAACAGGCTTGACCCCTAATATTTTCCTACATCAATGAGTTAGATGTGGAAATTAGAATTAGTGAAAGCACCAAAAGGGGAAGATAAAATTAAGTGGCAAAAAAAAAGAAAAAAGCTAAGTAGTGATCTAAGTTGCATGCAATAAATAAAAAATTAAAGGACAAGTTTCTAAAGTGGAGAAGTGACTAGAAAAGATACCATTAAAATAAATGACTCAAATAAAGTTCGAAGAGGTCAAGGAATCACAATTATTTTCAAGAATAAAATTGAAGAAGAATGTCACATGAATTATTATGTAGCCAAATCAACCAATGATGATAAGGAAAAATATAAGTTAGAGGAGGAGGAAGAAAGATAAATAAAAGAGGAAGGGTGACATAATTTATTTTGCAACTATAGTAATGTTTGTATCTTAGATGAAACTAGTGAAGATTGCATTCAAAATTGTTAGAGAATACAAAAGGGGAGGAGAGATTTCAAGTAGTGCTAAGAATACAAGAAGCTAAAGGAAGTAGAAGCATTGAGGAAGAAAAGGAGAAAGCAAGGATAAAGATGTGAGAAGAAAACTCTTAGAAGATAAATTAAATACCATGTAATATTTGTCATATGTTGTTTGGTTTTTTTGGTGCATTGAGTATCAACAAAATCCTATAAAACATCAATCTTATTCTAGGGATTTTTTTATGATGTTTGTTGACATATTATTATTGGATTTGAATAAACATGACTAGTAACTTAAAATTTGTTGCTTAATTTAAAGTAAATATTTTATGTTGAAAACATGGATTGAAAAATAAATACCTCAAAATCTTGTGTGGTATAAAGAAAAAATGTAAAGATTAATGTACAACAATATGTCTCATTTGGATGGGTGGAGGCCACAACTAGTCTAAATATTAGAGATCCAATGCTATGTTGGATTTTAGTTGACTATACTTTCCCTATTTATTCAAGCTTGGGCCCATTTTTCAAGAAAGGTAATCTTGTCATTCTATTCTTATTTTATTTCTTAATGCATATGTTTTTTGATCTATTAGCACAAGACTTAATAGTATTAAAAATTATTTTATATCTAATATTGAGTCAATTTGATTCCCAATATATGAAGAGGTAGGTAGCTTTATTTGGAAAGTGTAATATGTAGTGTAGTATTAGTGTATGTAGAGTCACTAGAGATATAATAATCATGATTCACAATACTCATTATCACCTATGAAATCAAATTATCCACTATGGATCTTTTCAAGTAGTATAATAGATCAACCGATGTTGTTTGGTCTAGTAGGAGAAAGTGTGATATTACTCATTATGGAATTTTAGTGATATCATTTCCTTTTATATTCATTAAATTTTAATTATAATTATTTTACCAAATTTGTGATAGGTGTATATAATGCTACAATATATATTTTTGTTTTTATATGCTAACTTGTGGTAGAATTGATAGTCATGAAGGAGGGCATAAGTAGGAGAACAAATAGAAAACTCTAGATCATAAGAGCACATGCATAAAGAAATCAAAGTGGAATATTGGGTCACTTCCATGTGCAAAATCTTTACATTCTTACATAAAAAGGAGTTGCGTAGATATTATATATGGAAATCAAAATTAGGATGCATAATTACATATTTTAGATATTTTAACACAAGTTCTTGTATACATGACGAGGATTGATTTAATTTTTTCTTAGAATTATGTATTTGTATTCTAATTTATAAAAATATAATACTATTAGCTTGCTAAAAAAAATGCTAATGGAATGTATTTTAATGGAAAAAAATCTTGAAGCTTATTTATAGGTGTTGTCTTTTTCATTAACCATGAATACTTTGACATGGTTATGTAGGTTTAAATTTACATAGGATTGTGCACGATTCCTTGATAGATATGCAATCTTACTCAAAGCACATAGGATTGTAGAATGATTTATTGTAGAATGGTGTTATCCTACCTTGGTGAAATACAATTGAGTAGCTAATTAGTTTTAGGTACTAGGAATTCCCTAGTTTCACTTGTGCACAACATGCTAATAATCCTAAGTTGATACAAAATAGTATAGAATTTTAGGAATTTCTTTAAGTTCACTTAACTAGTGGCACATAATGTTTATTCGTTACATATAAATTTAAGCCATGGATTTTGTATCTATATGGTTAAGGATCGAGTTATGTATAGTGAACCATAAGAAAATTTTATGAACACTTAGAATTATAGAGCTATAACCATTTAGTGACATAAAAAATGTACATATTTTTCTATATCATGGTGCAAGGTGTGCAATATAGATTGGTACTTGCACGAAGTCGATGATTTTAAGGTGCAAAGCATGTGGCTGGTGTAATATTCTTGCACAAGTTTAAAAGCCAAGAAGAGTAACCTTAGGTTGAACCACATCAGGTTTGTGTCACATGAAGTTCCAAATGTTACTCTACCACACACATTAAATTTTCTAAAGTTACATATTAATTTCTAAGGATTATAGGATGTAGGTAAGAAAAATATGACTAAGTTTCATCTCCCTACTCTAGCACACATGCATAAATTTTTCCCAATTCAATAAGACATTAGTATTCATACTTTTAGTTTTTAATTGATAAATTAATTCCTTATATAGGGAGGTCCCTATCTAGATCTTATAATTTTTTAGGAATATCAAGGGATTTGGAGCAATTGTTTTGGTGTTCTTCACAACTTCTACAACTGTAGAATTGTTTATAGTGAATAAGTGGGATCTTGCCACTTGTTTATGGGTCCCTATCATTTCAAGTAGTCATCTATGAAGTATTTAAAGAGTGAATATCCAAGGGTAGGTCAAACTCATAATATCCAAATGACCATTGATCTATTTTGACCGTTTATAAGATTAGTAGAAAAAATTAGCAAAAAACTATTTATTTTTTGAGGGTGTAATAGTGGATGATATTACATGATATATGTTTGATGACGTTGATACATATCCATTGATAATTTCTCAAGGAAAATGACATATTAGTGAATAATTAGAAACACAATGAAATGAATCATAAAAAAATGTTCTTTTCACTCTATAGTCATATGGATAGTCAATATGTAGTTCCAATCATGGCTACTGATGGAATGAGACTAGAAACCAAGAACATAATGAAATAGTAGGTGTGAAGTGAATTTCCCAATGTTTCCAAAATTGTCTAACTATGTATCTCTCTAGCTTGAACTATACATTCCAAAGAGTTAATATCTTGGTCCTTGGAATTTAGAAATTAATAACTAGGATGGCCAACTAATAATAAAATATAATTATTAGAATTATTATTTCTAAACTCTCAATTATAATTGTTGAATATATATCAGAAATTATTATATTAATTTAATTTCTATTAGAGACACTACTATTATTAAATTATTAAACAATAATTGGCTAAGTAAATATTAATGCAAGGGGTTGCATGATTAAATAGAGCTTGGAGTAGTGATCCATAATTAAACTTGCTTTCATTTTCTCAAATAAAAATGAATAAGATAGAATAGTGTGCAAGATTGGAGGGATCACCAAGTGTTATATTGAAAATAAAATAGATTTTTTGTTAATACTATTGATTATTATTATTGAGGTATTGAGGTGTATTATTGTTTTGGAGTATTATTCTTGGGATGGTTTTCTCTAATTTTTAATACTTTGAGAAGAAAAGAGAAGGAAGTTTTGAAGGTAAAAGAAATGGAAAGGTTTGTGTTATGAAATAGAGTTAAGGGATTCTCATAAGGTTCAATGAAGACTTGGAAAGTATTTTCAAACAAGATCTAAATCCTTTTCTATATTTGATCATTTTTATGTTGAGATTTGTTATAAATCCAATTATTCTAGTGATTATTGTTGTTGGATTTTATAACATAGTTTTAGGTAGTGTATAGGAGGTGTTGTAGGCTAGTTTAACCAATTAAGCTTTATTTTTATAACATGTCTTTATTTTAATATTTGACTATCAAATTTATTTATAAGATTGGATAAGCTCAAATGAAGTATTTATGTTGAAACATGCAAATACATAAAGCCATAATATAGAAAATTTTATTTTATTTTATATATGTATATATAAAAATAAAATAAAAAAACCATCAAACTAAATTAAAATGTATTGTTGATCTAACAATACTCCAAAAAAATCCCATTCAAGGGCTAAGGGGTTCCAAGTCTAGGAGATATAATTAAATTTAGAAGAATGAAGGAGGTTACATTAATGTCTCTTAGTTTGAACCTTCCCTATAAGGTTTTACTTTTTTTTTTATGGGGTGGTAAAAGGAAACTTGAGGCTAGAAGGAGGTGGTTTTGAAATATGTAACTCACTTAGAGATTTGTTAAATAGTGGTTCTCTTTTTCTAGGCATTTGCACTAACAATAAGGTAAAATGGGAAGCCTTAATAGTAGGGTTAGGAGTTGCTAATTTGTAATCCACTAAGAATTTGATATTGGAAGGGGAATCAATGATTGTAACTAATTTAATGCTTATGGAAAAAATGCTAATCTAGAAGATGAACATGTATATAGAGGAGGCTCTAAATTTTAAACATGCCCTTGGCTCTATTAGATGTACTCATTGCAATAGATTATTTTGGCCAATGAATGAGTGTAAAAAACACAAATTATTGTTATATATAGTCATTGTATGGATTCATGGACAAATTTAGATGAAGCTTTCATATAAACCTCCCTAGGTTTTGGGAGGGGATGAGTGTCTATATAATTCCTTTTTCATTAAGATTGATGGGTGATGTTTGCATGTATTGTAATGTTGGTTGGAGAAAAATATAAATTTGATTATTTCTTTGAAAAAGGTGGTAGGAAATGGTGATGTTAGCTTGATTAAGGCTTACATTGTACTATTCCCTATAATTGATGGTACAAGGATTTACATTAGGGGTGCATTTTATTTGGATGAAGAACATAGGGACATTTGTAATGAAAAACAATCTCATTTAATTACATGTTATATTGGTTATATATGAAGGGAGGTGGTACATTGTAAGACATGTGGAGCTATAATGTTTGCATAATAGTGGCACTCAACTTGTATGGTTTATGATTAGGAATTCCATGATGATTTTATGTCTTGAGCCATGTAGTAGCAAGGAGTTTGGTGATTATAAGCTTAGCTCAAGGTGTGATCTATTTTATAATATTTCTAGTTATCTAACATTGTCTTAGGTTTGGTTCATAGGCTTGTGATGAATAATTGACCATATACTCATTGAGATGGTGTGTTAATGTTACAAGGTAGTAGTTTCCTTTGGTGTGAATAAGGTCTTGTACCAAGCTAATTCCTATTAGGGGGACTTATTCACATGTTAAGTTTACATAGGTCCTAGGTGACCTTCTAGAAGTCTTAGTTGTCTAGATAAGTTCTTATCATATCTTATCTAAGTGTTGAATTTTTGTTAAATTAGTTGTATCATAGCATAGGATTAATATGTACATGTCACAATATTGTCTAATCTTATCTCTCACCCTGCCTTTATAAGCAAGGCCTATCATGTATATTTCATATTCAATCTTGTAATCTTGCATCTATAATCAAGTAAGCTATTCTTTCCATTTTCTCTCTTGTGGAAGATATTTTGGTATAGAAATTGTTCTTGGGGTGTTGGGAGTTCACCATTAACTCCTAAATGGTATCAGATCTCCAGTGTTGTAGATTCCTTCTTAGATCTGAGGGACATATTTTAGCTTGAATATGTTTTTGGGTTACACAATTTGGGGTTTCAAGGACCTCACGATTGAATCCAAAGCATCATAAAAGTCAAGTTTTCCTTTCATTTCATCAAATTTTGTTATATTTTGTCAGATCTACAAGGGTTTCAAGTATGGTTAAAGTTACTAGATCTGGGAGGTAGTTGAATTTTCAAAGTACTTTGGGCTAAATCCGACCTTATCATTGCGTCCGAAAGGCCAAAAAACCTAAGTATCAACTGTCAAATCATCAAAATCAATTTTATCTCAGGGGCATCATAGTTTTTTGCTATCAGTTGTCATTTTTGTATGGATCCATATAGTTTTTACCATCTGACATTGCTAACAATAGTCTGTGGGTTGACATTAGCTGGATATTTGTGGTATCGACATATTCCCAGGGCATATTCTCTATTTTCTATCGTATTTAGTCTATGGTTGGTTGGCTATCATGTCAATTGGTGCATCTACGTCATACTATCGTCATAGGGTACACATTTTTATTTATTAATTTTCTTTTAAAAATATTATTCGTTGTTAGTGGTTTACACTTTGGTTTTTGTTACAAGGTTTAAAACCCCTACAAACAACACTCGTGGAGGTGGGCTAAAAGCCCTAGGCAACACGACTCAACCCACCACCTTATCATCGCTCAGCCCCAATGGTGCTATAGCCGCTCGATAGTGGTTTTTCTTTTCTTAAAATAAAATTTTAAATCAATGGTCCTATCAACACCCAGGGGCTTAAAATTTTCCCTCTATAGCCCTAATAGGGATTTTTCAAATTGTCATAACTTGCAATCCAAGTGGTGAAATTTTGAAAACAAAATATTGTTGAAAAGTTGGTTCTATGAATTTTATAGTGGTGTAGGTTATATTTTTTAGTTTTTCTGTGTGGTCATAGTAATTGTTGATTGAAGTCAAATATATTTTTTTGGCTCTTGAGCTCATAGTTTTTTTCCACAATCTTTGATTTTTGTGATTCTTGTGGCCTTCGAAAGGTATTGGGGAGCTCTATTCAGCCATTGATGCACTTTTTTTTATCCTAGGTATATTATTGTTTCATTTCTTTCTTGATGGGTATCCTAGAGGATTACTTGGATATTTTGGTAGTTGGGAGGGTGTTATTTTGATCATTATACTTCATTTCAATCATATTTCATGTATTAATCTATGATTTTATCATTTGAGAAGTGTATCATTGTTATAATCATGGTTTACAAAACTCATCATTTTGTAATCATTCTAACTAAGGACAATTATGAGCCTTGGAAAAAAGGCATCCTAACACATTGTAGGTGGTTCAATATTTTGCCTCATCTTTATGGACTCATACATGAGCCAGAGACATCATGGAAGAAATCAATTTGGGGTAATAAGAATGATCATTTCATAGGATTGATTGGCTCTAGTTTCAGTGCAAGAATCTTCATAGAAACCTACAATTAGATTTTAGGAAAATCGCCCCCATGCATAGTTTGGACCAAGATTTGGGAGATTTTTGGAGATCCACATAATCCTCTATTCCTAGATGATCTTACACCAAATTTCCTCATTCTACTTGATGATGTTGATAATTTTCACTTTGATGATGACACCTTAGAGGAGTTTGAATATGATGTAGAATTTAAGCATCTTGATGATCCAGAGACTTCTCCTATAACTCCTACTTCTCCAATTGAGATGACACATTCATCTTCTATTGGTGATTCATTGAGAACTTCCAATGATTCATTACAACAAGTATCTAATTATCTTCCTGGTTGGGATTCCTATTTATCAAACATTGTATCTTATTATCCTTGAATTCAACTGAGCTTAATTCTTGGGATAACCCCTACGAAACTTTCCCATTTCGTAGCCCACACACTCTAAGTATGTGAAATTGGGAAAATTACATTGTTCCTTGTGCATGGTCCCCTAGCCTCAGATCATCTTTTCAAGCATTTCCCCCTTTGTTTTTATCAAAATTTGTATTTTGGTCCAAGTTGTGAAATTTCAGTTTCAAAGTTAGAAATTTTTCTCAACTTGCAGGAGCATTGAATTTTAGCGCCCTTGCAAGTCAGAATGCAAAAATAAAGGTTGCAAAGTCACTGATTTTTAGTGACCTTGCATTCTATCTTTCAAGTTTTAATATTGTGTGGGCATTATTTTTACTGCCCTACAATTTCAGGTTTCACATGAGTTAGTAATTAATGTGTTTTCATTTATGATTGTGGGTTTTTTAATCGGTTTAAAGTGTTTAGTTTTCATTTTGATTGTTGTTTTTACTTTCTATTTCCTCTACAAGTTTGACTGTGGTTTTCGAGTTTAGCTGCATTTGCTGGTGCTTGAACTTCTCGTCGATACAACTAGGGTTTTCATCATTTTCAACATATTCTTATCTAAGTATGTCTCTTATCTAGGGTTTTTACTTGCTTTATTCTCATTTGTAATTATAAATAGGTTTTGTTTCAGTTAGTTTTAAATTATTTCTTTATTTTTATGTTCGGTTTTCTTTTGTTTTATTATCTTTTTCCCTAGATATAGTTGCAGACCTAGTTAGGGTTATTCGTGTTTCCCATGCGGGATATCTTGTAAAGCCCTTGTACCCATGTTTTGTTCATACAAGAATGATACTATTCAAGACCTCCCTGACACACATGGAAGGATTCATGTGAGTTTGTATTGCAGGGTTTAAATACCGTGATGCAAATGTATATATAAAATTATTCGTTACATGCTATATTAGGCGTTTTATTGTACGAACTTTCTAATACCTTGATTTACATGTTTGAGTGGAAGTTTAACTCGTGTGTACATCTGTCCACCTGCTGATACATGATGAGTATTACCTAAATGATGCAAAGTTTGCAATGTCTGTAATAAGCGACATCGTTTAAAAATGAAATTGTATAAGTTACAACCTTTGTTGATGATGTTGGATCGATGTTTTTCACCAATATGACATTGAATGTAGCCCGAACCCAAACTTTGTATGTCATGCAACATCAGTATTGACATTCAACCTAGCCTGAACTAAACTTTGTATGTCATGCAATATCGGTATTTTTCACTGCTTGAACAGTTAAATACCCAACCTTTGAAATGCACTAGCGGCAAAATTTGTCGATCATGCATAAGAAGAGAAACTTTCCCAAGTAAAATGCACTAGTGGGGTTTTTCTCTGCTTGTACAAGAAAAAATTAATGTTTGATGTAAAGTTAGGAAAAAACCCCGACCCAACATCAAACATTAAACCAAGTGTTTTACCCATGTAAGATCACTAATTTTTAGTACATTGCACAAAGTTAAAAGATCTTCCAAATTGTAAAATTCCAACTTTACATGAATCAAATTTTTTAAAAATTTGCATAGTCGTTGAATTTTGATGAATTTGCACAATATTTTGCAAACATACAAATCCACTTGCAACATCACCAAATTTTAGTGCTCAAACATCAAAGCATTCATTCCACTTGTAGAGGCGCTAAATTTCAGCGACCTAGCACCATAATGCAAAATTTCGCTAACACTGGGGATTTTTTTTCCTTTTTGCTAGTTCGACTACCTGTGCTCAATTTTTTCCTCCATCACTCTCAAGCCCTAAAATTCGCGCAATCGCTATGAATTTCCCCACCTTTGCAGTATCTAATATGCAAATCTTCCTAACATTGCAAAATGCTAAAAAATTGACATGCAGTTTCTTGTGCACATACTTCAGGATATTCACATCTACATTTCTTCAAAGACATAGTTTTCTTTAGATGTCATATCTATCTCCTAGTAAAGCAATTCAATGAAATACAAGTATTAGGGAGTATTTCCAACCACTATGGTCTCATCAAACATCGATGAGATAAAGGACACATAAATTGGGCATGTTGACATGTCTGAATTATTGGAAAGGACAAAGAAGCAACCCTTGGATAGTGGTATGAGGTCCATTGTTGAAAGAAATATCCAGTTGGTGTCCTCATTTCCTATTGTAGCACAAAACCAAGAGTTTTTTTTGCAAGTTGCTTCTCATTGTGACAAGGATAGCAGAAGTGTTAAGGATGCAAATGGGAATGTGATTTTGAGGCTAGATGCTAAATTATTTGATAAGGATTTTATATGTCCAAGCATTGATATGTATGTAGAGATCACTAAGGAATTTGCACAAGAGGAGTATGATAAAGACCCAGACACTGCTAAGTGGACAATTAACAATAAATGGTTGAAGACACCTCGACCAAGAGTTTCTAGGTGGCCCAAGAGTTTCCCTTGCATCGATTTCATTAAAGAGGTAAATGACGATTTCATTAAAGAGGTAAATCATATAACCACTCTTCTCAGTAGAGTGAAAGGTTTTCCTACCTCATCCACTTTTGAAAACCAGATGTATCTCTACATCAAGATTATTTTAAAGAGGAGACAATAGATATTTTAGGGTGATAAAATTAGTGATGCCATCCATGAACAATTGAAGGTGCATACAACAATTTTTTTTACATGACTTCTTACTTGGTGTATGCTTTTGCAACAACAAGGAATTTTCTAGGTTTGACAATAGAGGGAAACATAAGGGTGACCCAAGTGTATAGCTACTTTTCATAGATAACTTTGAACGAAAGCATTCACCATTTTTGAAGGGTGAATGATGATTTATTTGATCCGTTAATGTGTGCATTTGATCCAGAGCTTGAAAGGAAAAGAGTATCAGATGAGGCTTGGAAAGTTGTGAACAAATATGGCTATTTGTATCTTTAATTTCCTACTTTTACATATTCGAGAGTTGGTTGCTTCATGGGATTCCCATACATGTTCCCACAATACCCCAGTGATAAGATTGTCTTGATAGAATTATGCAGACAAATAATTGTAGTGCATAGCAAGAAAATGGAATCCCACAAGCCAAGATTCAAATTTCTATTAACAATTGGTAG
>VDFB02257297.1:32419-54158 GCA_007258455.2 Sequoia sempervirens | reverse complement strand
TTGAATGCAACATATTCTTCAAATGTAACATCCCTATTGATATCTATTTGTTTCTGGCCTGGAATGTAAATCATGTATGATTTTGAAGACTCATTGTAACCCACAAATATTCCTTTCTTTCCAGAAGGTTCCAACTTAGTCCTTTTATCTTTAGGCACATGAACATACACATGATAGCCAAAGATTCTCAAGTGACTAACTTCAGGAGTCATGTTCTCCAAAATATGATGAGGTATCTGATTCTAAACATATACTGTCATTCTAGATGCTTCAGCCCAAAGGAAGGTTTGCAAGTCTTGATCATGGATCATGGCTTTAGCTGCTTCTACAATGGATTTGTTCTTCCTTTCTGGAACACTGTTTTGTTATGGATTGTAGGGGACACAAAACTCCCTCTTAATCCTAGCCTTGATACAAAAGTTACGAAATCCTCTAGAGATGTATTCTCCTCCATTGTCAAATCTCAGAACTTTGATCCTCTTCCCAGAAAATTTCTCTACTTGATCCTTAAATTCTTTGAATTTCTCAAGTACTTATTCAGATTCTTTAGTCTTTAAGAAATAAATTCAAGTCTTTCTAGAGTAGTCATAAATGAAAATTGCATAATACAAGAAACCACTCAAAGAAGCAACAAACATTCGACCACACAAATCAAAATGAACAATATCTAGAATACATTTTGATCTACTCTCACTACTATGAAAGGGGCCTTTAGTATTCTTACCCAATGCGCATCCACGACAAGTACCTTCATGCTTCTAGCTGAGTTTAGGAAGGCCAATGACCATCTTCTCCATGGATGGGAGTACTCTAAAATGAAGGTGAGCAAGTCTCATGTTCCATGCAAGAAATCCTCCTTCAGAGAATGCAACTTGATATCCCTTGTCCTCCAAAGTTGAAATTGAGACAAGGCTCCTCTTGATGCCTAGTACAAATAACACATTGCTCAATTGAAGAGAGGAGGTTCTAACACCTTTCACATAATAGCATGCATCATCTCTAATTATGACTTGAATGCTTGTATCTCTCTCCACCAAATATGAAAGATGTTCTCTAAAACCAGTAATGTGATGAGAGGTGCCACTATCAAACAACCAAGTGTTGCTATCCATTGGAACATTGCTTGATAGGGCAAAATAAAATAGAAATCTACTTGAATTGTCTCTTGAATCCTTCTGAGGAGAGACCTCACCCACATCTGCAATAGAATAATGTTGTTTTGGTCTAGTTGGACAATCTTTCGCATAGTGACCAAACTTGTCACATCTGAAGCAATGTATACTGGAGAGATCCTTCTTCTTCTTTGATTCAGGAGCACCATCTGATCTTCTATCTCTATTCCTCTTGAATTTTCGTTTCTTCCCTTCTCTTCCTTTCCTCTTTGATGAATGAGCGGAAATTACATGAATGTCTTCATTGTTAGAACTTTTCCCATTACCTCTCACTGCCAATCTAGATTCCTCTTGAATACAATCTTCCCTAAGACGATCAAACTTAGGTATCTTTTATCTTCCACTCATTCCTTGGATAAATGGTTCCCAAGATTGAGGAAGACCATTAAGTGCCAACATGAATAAGTCCTTATCATTGACCATATGACCAATGACACAAAGCTGATCTCTTAATTCAGTGATCTTCATCAAGAAGGAGATGATAGAATCTCCTTTCGCCATCTTGATATGATGGAGTTGTTTCCTCAATGCAAGAGCTTTGCCTATATTGTTGATCTCATACAATCCCTCCAAGGTCTTGAACATTTATCTCGCTATCTTCAACTTGGAGATAACAGGCACAAGGTGATCCTTCACATAATCAACCAATATCTTCTTGGCCTTTGTGCCATTCTTCTTCCATTGTTACTTCTCATTCTCATAGGAAGGCTCGGGGACTTCACTCTCCACGAACTCAACAATCTCATTTTCTTCCAATGGAATCAGAACTCTAAACTTCCAAGAGGTGAAGTTAGAGGCGCCTTCAAGTCTATCTTCAACCTTGAGCCCGTTCACCATCTTCAAAGATAAGATAGACACACTAAGATGAGAACAAGAGAGGAAGAGAAAACTGCTTATAGAAAAATGATCATGATCTTGCTTAAACCTACTCTGATACCTATATGTTAGTTTTAAGATCATAAATTAAATAAGCAAAATTAAAACAATTTCACACAATTTCACACAACATATACCCTAGGAAAACCCTCCAACTTGA
Organism: Sequoia sempervirens; assembly: GCA_007258455.2. Taxonomy (NCBI): domain Eukaryota; kingdom Viridiplantae; phylum Streptophyta; class Pinopsida; order Cupressales; family Cupressaceae; genus Sequoia; species Sequoia sempervirens. The sequence continues at coordinate 51,950 of VDFB02257297.1, read as the reverse complement.
GGGAGAAAAACCCAACAACAATATATCACTTATATATTGAATAATAATCAGCAAATCTCTTTACAATGAGGCCAATCACAAGGCCAACTATCAGCACCAAACTTGAAGCAACCGCGTGATAATAATATCGCTCTTCCTTGATGATATATTTGGCCTTCTATGAAGACTTTGATTTTCTCTTGAATAAACTTGTACTTCTATGAAATCGAACTATGAATGATATGATTGAATGGTAAACAACTAAAAGATATAGCCTTCATGAATTGTGTCTCTTCACATTAAAAATTCGGCCCATGATGAAGGATTGTAACTCATACAAAAGGTGGCGATTCAATGAAGTTGTCCTCATACAATAAACAATAATTAAATATTATTTATTATCCCAAGTGAAGTGCCTCTTCACCAAATGACGTCTCCAATAAATTAAATAGCCTAACGGCTATATTTAATTTATGCTTGATACAAGTTGGGGCTGGAAGTAAGAGGCCCAACACTGATAAAAATCAACAGAGACCTCCCATATTTTCTACAATTCTCGCTTTCAAACCATTCATGTTTTGTGGGTCATGGCACCCTCTTATCTCTGCAATAGTAAAAGGCCATAAGAATGTTAAGGAATTACCTTTGTTGTATGAGTTTTTCACTAGTGGGATATGGTTGACAACACATTAGATCTCTGTAATGTCTCTATCATGCCTATTTCTCTGCAAGAAATTCATGATTTAAGGAGAAATGCAAAAGGTAAATAGAATACACTTTTATCCATTTCATCTACCACTAAATTTTTTGCAGCTCTATCCCAATGTGACATAGGAAATAGGAAGGAATATGTTCTTAATATTCCTAGTAAGGGGTCCCATCTATGATCATTCATATTCATGTTTTTGAATTCGATAATAGAGGTATGGGTAAGGTTCCAAAGCCTACATGAATGATAATTTTTTTCTGGTTCCTGAGGTTTCATTAGGGGATGGTTTGAATAAAAGGATGCTTGTTATTATGTGAATTTTGGCCCCTTAGCATTATGGTGATTTCTTGTGTAATCAGGAATAGTATGACTTTGTTTTATGATAAATTGTTTTATTTAATTAAGTTTATTTATGCAAAGGGTGTATGGGGTGAATTTATTCGAAAGGATGATCAAATCATACATGTAGCTGCATGTCATGTTTTCTCTTAAATGAATTAATTGTATCAAAGGAAATTAACTAGCATCATGTTTTTGGGAGGATGAATTGGCACTAGTTTTATCAATGATGGCTGGTTGATTTTTGCAAAAAGGGGACATTTCACCAGAAATGTCAATTACATTGAAGATTGTGTTCAAATTTATAATGGTTTACTAATTTTTTCTAGACCTGTGAGGGGAGAATTTTTTGACTAATGTGTTTACATATGGAGTTGTGCCCAAACATTAATCAAATATTGCTACACAAATGATCAAGATGTCTTATATTATTAAGCAATGCAAAGGGAGGTTATTTATCTTTTCAAAGTAGAAGAGATTGTAACCAAAAGTGAACCAAAATTAAATAACATTTCAAGAATTTAATGCTAGATGTATGCCAATTGTGTGCTAGTTATGATTTTACAAAGGAGCCTTTGGGATATGATTTTATTTTTTCCAAGGAGGATTGTAACTAATTTAGTTAGAGATGAAAGAACAATATTTAGTATACTCCAAATGTTAAATGCAAATATAATATTGGCCTTTAGTGCTGAGATAATCTCCACCATTGATTTTTCCCAAGGTTTTGCTACTTTTCGTATAAAAAGTAGTATTCTCTCATTATAAAAGGTTGTTGAACTAGAATTGTTGTAACCCAACATTTTTAAAATTAATACATGAAAAGCATTGATTTTTGGTGTTTATTTGTGCTTTTTGATGTTTTTATGGTTCCTTTCTTCAATAATAGGTAAAGTTTAGTTATAATGATGGTGAAGTATAAAGATATTTGATAGATCTCTAGTTCATACTGTGTGTGTGAAATAATGTCAACTATTAAACTCAATAACACACCAATGAAACATTGTATCAAAGAATCTAATTTAGAATTAAGCAAACTTCAAACCCAACAGATTCTTCAAAACCGTTCCATTGTCCTCTATCTCCAGGGATTCATTTTAAGTTGCTTGCTCTCATATTGTGTAAGCAAAAGCTCAATAGAATGACAACCTAGAGAATGAGATGATATGCAAAATGCATTCTTATTCTAAATGATATGAGATAATAAAGTTATGATATGATGCTAAGATAATGAAACTATGATGATGAAATTAAGAACAGATTATGCAAGCTATTCTACCATGATTATTTATGCTAAGATGATAAAAGCTAAGATGTTGTGCTATGTTTATGAAATCTAAGATATTAAGATGCTAAATTATTGATTATTCAACTATAATGCTCATGCTATGCAAACAGTTCTAGGATTTTCAAAGAGCCAAGAGGTCTTATTTATAGATTTTTGAAGGCAAAAGCTTAGTTGGCAAAGATCAACGATTGAGATTTAGTTTGGTAAGATGAATGGTGAGAGATGGAGAAGTTGGAGAGAAAGATGGAAGCTAGAGAAAAAGAAAGAAGATGTTTCCTTCCCACAAAACCTTTCACTCAACAATAGAGGAAACTTGCCATTTATCAAGTTTAGTTATGAGTTAGTTTTGGTGGTTGAGGATAATTTAACAAATAAAAAATAAAATTATTTAATTTCATGTGACATGTGGATTTGAAAACTTCTAATTAAATATTGAAAAATATTTAATTATGTGTGGAATATGGATAAGAAGTTTCTAATTAAATATTTAAAATATTTAATTAAATGTGAGGTGGCTTTTTAGAAGATTTAAGGATGATTTTATGATTTTGGAAAAAGAAGAATATTTACTTTATTCAAAATAAAACAATGTGATAATTAAATTAAATAAATTGTGAAACTTATTTAATTAATTAAGAAGAAATGGAAAAATGATTAAATTAAATAAGTAGTTAAACTTATTTAATTAAGATAGAAGAATTAGAAAATGAACAATATAAATAAATAATTAAATTTATTTATATATAGATTGAATTAGAGATTTAATTAAATAACTTGTATTTAATTAATTACTAGACTTATTATTATGTGACCATTTTTAGGTGTATACATTTTGCCCCTCTCTGAAGTGATATGTTTTACGCATTGCTTCAAAGAATTAATTTTTTTTTCCCCAGATGTGAATTTTGTAAAACTAACACTTGCATGCCCCCTTGGGCGATGAATCAGATAAAATTTTGAATTTTTCAGATTTTTGATTTTTTGGAAATTTTTGATGATTTTGAAAATGTGTAATGATCAGTTGTCTGATTCATCGATCGATAAAAATGATTTGACGGATTCTGCTATTGAAAGATTGATATGAGGATGAAGAACTTTGATTATGCCCCATGGCTAAAACAATGCCATAAAATTACCCTCCATTCACCCTTAAGTAGGTAAAAAGTAACTTTTGAAGATCATTTGTGCATTGTTACCTTAGTGAAATTGAAAAAGTTGAGCCCTAGAGTGAGAAAAATGGCACTTCTCATCCACTAGCACAGATTTGAGCGGATTCAACAACACCAACGCCCGACACATTACAGAGCCCCGATACGTATTGTGTAAACCACTTTGTAATTTGATTCATCAAAAATTTCAATGTTTTCGGCATGTTTTCCTTGCTTTTCACATGTTTTTCAGCAGAATAATGCATTTGCATGATTGCATAGTGCATATAATGCCATAGCACATATGATCAAAAGTGTAGTGCATATGATAACAAGAGTAGCGCATATAATACTATAGCACATTTGATAAAAAGTGTAGCGCATTTTCCTGAAGCTATGCCAATTTGCATGATTTTGCTCTTCGACGGATGATTTTTCGATTGATTTAGCTTGTGATGGTGATTTTTTTGATGTTCAACTGATGATGACTGATAGGTCTGATAGGATAACTAATAAATTTGTCCTCATGATGTATGAGAAAACAAATAGTAAGATAACTAATAAATTTGTCCTCATGATTGATGAGAAACAAATAGTAAGATAACTGATAAATTTTTCCTCATGATTGATGAGAAACAAATAGTAAGATAACTGATAAATTTGTCCTCATGATTGATGTGAAACAAATAGTAAGATAACTAATAAATTTGTCCTCGTGATTGATGAGAAACAAATAGTAAGATAACTGATAAATTTGTCCTCGTGATTGATGAGAAACAAATAGTAAGATAACTAATAAATTTGTCCACATGATTGATGAGAAAAAAATAGTAAGATAACTGATAAATTTGTCCTCATGATTGATGAGAAACAAATAGTAATATTTGATAAATTTTCTTTCATGATTGATGAAAAATAAATAGTAGGATAACTGATAAATTTGTCCTCATGATTGATGAGAAACAAATAGTAAGATAACTGATAAATTTGTCCACATGATTGATGAGAAACAAATAGTAAGATAACTGATAAATTTGTCCACATGATTGATGAGAAACAAATAGTAAGATTGATTGATTTGATTGATTTGATTGATTTCTTTGATCACAAACACTAATTTGATATGTTTCGAATGGATAGGAGAGATTAGTGATTCTTCAGGTGCAGGAGCAATTCCCGAAGACTTGGAGCTTGATTCCACTGCTTGTTCAGGAAGATAAAGATGTCATTGATGCATGTGGGTTATGCAGGTGCAAGTATTTCAGGTGTAGGAGGTCTTGTGAGACCAACAAGTCTTAGGGGCAGTACCTCATAGTCCCATGATCCTTTTTAATGATGTATATTTGATGATCTTTGTATACACATTCATTTTTGTCACATTATGATATTGTATCTCTCCTAGTTTCGATATCCTTGTACATTTGACATTGAGTTTTGATATTTATGAGATGAAGTGGATATTATTGATCTATGCATGTCTACACGATTCTCGATGATGGATGCATTTATGATGGATGTATGTATGATGTATGTCTATGGATAATGATTCTTGCAAATGGATATATCTCATGATGATGCCTATGCATATGATATGATAGTGATGATGATGTGTATGACTCATAATGATCATGATGTGATGACCTATGATGTATGTATATTTATATGATGGATGCCTATGATGTGATTATGTCATGTGATTATGTTTAAATGCTATATGAGATGGATGCAAATGATATGCAATGCTTTGTATATTTTTGTATTTTTCTGATGTTTACATATATAATCTAATGCTTTGTACATGATGTGATGGAAAATGATTGTCTCTAAATGTATGGATGATATGAAAATGCAAGTTAAATAAATGAATGTTGTGAAAATGATAAATGATGATGAAAATGATAAAGAATGATTTTGAAAGTGAATGAAAATGAAAATGATAATGATAGTGAAAATGAATGAAAATGATAATGAAAATGAAAATGAATGATAATGAAAATGGATGAAAATGAAAATGACAGAAAATGAGCAGGTATGATAATGAATGTTATGAGAATGAAAATGATAATGATAATGAAAATGAATGAATGATAACTGATAATGAATGATAATGAATGATATGATAATGAATGAAAATGATAATGATAATGAAAATGAATGAATGATAATGCAACTAAAATGGATGAATGATATGAAAACGATAATGGATGAATGATATGAAAATGATAATGATACTGAAATGAATGATGTTTTTTTTGGTAATGTCAAATATACTCAATCCTTTGTTTAGAGAGACATGTTGTCTTTGATGCTTAGCCAACGTTGGAAAATCTATTATGCTGATGCAGAACTAACATGAATGCAATCTATATTGACCATGCATATTTTTCATTTAGAGAGCTAGTTTATACTTGTTTATCATCATTGAACTTTTGAAATGTTGAAAGTTAGTACAAGCATCAAAGGGGATATTCGAACCGATGATGACCTGAGTACAACTTTCATGATTTTTGATATAGCAAGGTAATACAAGCATCAAGGTATAATTGAACCAAGATGACCTAAGTATTTCTTGCATAAATAGACAAGAGTTAACCCTTTTCCTATGAAAATTCTAAAATGTCATCAATGATACATTGTAGAGCATGTCCAATGACAAATTTGCATAGTAATAATGGTCAACTCACAGACAACATACAAAAAAAATCACACTCCTTCCTTGCTTCTCTAGTCTAAGACATCATCAAGTTGCTCCAGAGGTATGATAACAAAAATCCATAAAAACAACAATTCAACCTTTGCTTAAAGTATTTCAAGTATTATTCAAATTAGATCATCCATTTTGGTTTGAAAAACCTAATGTTATGCTTTCCGATGAGTGTTTTGATCATGTATGATTGATTACCAAATGTTGTCTTGTCATTGTGTTTTGGTTTTGTTTGACGCTTTCGCTCTACTACCATTTTTCTATTGTGATAGCTCAAAATTCAATTGCCCTCGTTGAGTTTGTATTTTGCTCCCAATTAGACACAACCGATTATTATGGATATGTACAATGTTCACCAAACCATGATGAAACACGATTGCCTCTATGATGCCTAAATGATGGATAGATAAGATGTTGATAGGAGGGGGATGTTGATAGGATGGTAATGCTGATAGGATGGAGGACATGAACTAATAGATGGAAGAGCCAACTTGTTCACAAATAGTGCCTAATTGCCAAGTTTTCACCATTTGTTTTTATTTCAATTTTTCATATTTTATGATTTTTTTGTTGTTACCAAGACACCTGTTTGCCAGGTTTTCATCAAGGAAGTGATCTTTTTTTTTTGTGTAAAAAAGATGCCTATTTTCCAGGTTTTCACCCTAATGATGATTTTTTCCAGACTTTTTATGCTATTTTTTTATTTTTTTCAAGACTTTTTATGTTGTTTTTTGTATTTTGTTTAGGAATTTTTATGCTATTTTTTGTATTTTTTCAGAACTTTTCTCGTGCACTCTGAAGCTAGGTATAGAATTGATAAACACCAGATCCGTAGACCACCTTGACGATGCCGCTCTCCTATGTGGATGACTCTGTTGGATGTGAGGACCCAATCAGAATGAAGAGTATGAGTGGAAAGTATGAAAGATGATAGATGTAGCGAATGGAAGAGGCTAGGATAGGATCCCTAATGTGCACACTACGTGGGCCATCATACTTTAGTCAAAAAGGAGATTGGGAAACCAATGAGTTATAGTACGTAAAGGGGTCGTCATCAAAGACGCATCAAAAGGCATCACCAATGGAGGTGTAATGATATGATGGGTATGTGAACATGGATGGGTGGAAAGGACTATATGGTATCAGTGATAATGAGGTGGATGGAGACCTTAGATCAACAAATTATTTCTATGATTTTCTTTCTTGATAGATGCCCACAATGATTTTTGAGGGAGAGGCATGTTTGGAGATTGACTTTTGATTGCTTTTATTTTTTATTTGTCCGATAGCTTTTGATTTTGGCTAGTGGACTTGTATGGATCTTTCTTTGTTTTTGATTTGTCCAATAGCTTTTTATATTGGCTAAGGGACTTTTCTTGATCTTTCTTTCCTTGCAAGATTTCTTTTGATTTTAGATCTCCCTTTGAAAAAGGCACTTTGACCTTTGATTCTTGAATTGCCTCCCTTATATTTTCTTTGAATGATACTTGTTGATCCATGTCTATAAGGTGGATGGATGTAGGTGAGATGGAAGGAGTAGTGATGCCACCAACAAAGTATTTGAGACTATCCTTTTCGGTAGGACTAACATCAAAGGAAGCTTGCATATCCTTAGCGACTTGGCAAGATGGATTTGTAGAGGCCACAATAGGAGATTCATATCCTAGTCCAGGGAAGGTGGAATGGAAGGATGATGGTTGGATGTCCTTAGTGAGATCATGATCAAAGAGTGGGTTATCATAGAAGTTTTGATCAAATAGTGTATTATCAGTGATATGAAAAGATTGAGTGGTAGAAAATATGGAACAGGTAGGTGTATCAACAAGATCCCAATTGGTTTCAATCTCAGAATGGTCATCTTTTTGTATTCCTTCTGCAGTTGTCTCGACATCATTATTAGAACTCTGACCATTCTCAACAATAGTAGCAGTATCTTTTGCTAGCAAATTGTCCAAACGGTATTCTCCATTTCCTAGATCATGGATTTGGACTTTAGAATTTGATATTACAATGGATGAAGTGGATGTTTTTGAAGATTTAGGATCAACACATGCTTGAGTATGTAGTGCTTCACTTTTGCTAGGGATGGTGATTTCAACTTTAGGATTGAGATTATGACAAGGTATGGAAGGATTAAGATCTCCTTGTATGGTTATTTCAACTCCATCATGAGGGAATTTTAGGCATTGGTGATATGTGGACGGTACTGCTTGCAGTCATGAATCCAAGGTCTTCCAAGGAGAATATTATAAGGCAACAAGAGATCAAGGACTTGGAAAACCACATCCTTCACCACAAGGCGAACTCAAATTGGTAAAATAACTGATCCTTCAGATGAATGTTACTCTTGATCATATGGCTTCATGGTACTCTTGTTACTGGAATCAATTTCTTCTTCTAGATATCCCAAAGCATGGATAAAATTTAAAGTACAAATATTCAAGCCAACTCCTCCATCTATTAAGACATTCCTAATTCAAGTTTTATGGACTATGACTTCTAGATAAAGCGAGGAGTTGTGGGATGAGACATGGAGGCATCGTCTTTTTTGGAAAATGATAGGAAAGTGGGTGAGGAAAAGTGTCCCACCATGGATTGAAACTTGTTAATATCCAGATCAATGGATACAGTTGTGTTGATGAGAGCCTTCTCCAAAAATTTCTTATGTGTTGGGGATATCTTGAGAAGCTCTAAGATAGAGATTTGAGCTGATGTTTTCTGCAATTGATCGACTAAATTATACTGACTTGGAGGAGGGACAGTTGTTTTGGATGAACTCTCTTTTAAGACAACTTTAGCCTGTCCCCTTATTGTCACATTAACTTGTTGATATTCTTTCTTTTATTTGACCTTAATAACATTAACCTGTTGGTCATTTGTGTAAATGTGGTTGATTGTGGTATCATAGACATGGTTTACATTTTTCCCCTTGTCACTAGAAGATTCTCCTTTTTGATAGTTTGGAAGAGGGTCTTTAAATGCTTGATGATCTTCATTGGGATGATGTCCCTTGACTGTTATTGTGTGGTTTTCTATCAAATCTTGGACTAAAATTTTCAATCCTTGACAATTATTTGTCCTATGTCCCCTGCATCTATGGTAGTCGCAGTAATATGATTCATTCCATGATGGTGGTTTGACTCGTGGATCATAATCTCTTTGAGGTGGTAAAGTGATAAAAAAAAATTATCTAGAAGCTCTTTGAGAGCTGACTCAAGAGATTGGCCCAAAGGAGTGAAACTCTGTCGATTTGAAAAAAATTGTGACTTAGGCAGATTTACACTTGGAGTGTTTCCGAGATTATTGTTGAAGTTACCTTGATTATTGTTATTGTTCTGATTGGTAAAATTTCCTTGATTGGTGTTGCTATTTCCTTGATTGATTGAATTTCCTTGATTGGTGTTATTGCGTGGAGTACCTGATAGATTGAATATGGATGGTTTTTCTTTCACATTGTTTGCATCTACCACACCATCATTGACAACATTCTTGTTTCTAGTCCAAAATCTTGATTTGTCATTGTTGTTGTTATGATTGTACGAATTTGGACTATCTTTGTCAAGTTTTATCACTCCTCTCTTGACTAAGGCTCCTTCAATAGTGATTGCATTCTCAATCAAATTCTCAAATGATAGAGGACAATGAAGGTTGAGCCTATAACTCATTTCTTGATCAAGACTATTAATAAAGATATCCATCTTTTCCTTTTTAGGAACTGGATGGGAATATCGTGCGAATAATCTTCTCCATCTTTGTAGGAATGTGATGAAGGGTTCTCCAGTCTTTTGCTTTTCTATGCATAGATCAAGCATAGTTATTTGATGTTGAATGTTGTAGGAGTATTGGGATATAAATTTGTTGATCAACTCCTCAAATGTCTTGATGGGTGGAGTGATTTTAGAAATCCATTCCATGGATTTCCCACCTAAACTTCATGGGAACAATTTCATCAAGTACATGTCTTCGTGTGAAAATTCAAGGCTCATGTTTCTAAATTATCTCACGTGGTCAATAGGATTTGTTTTCCCATTGTATCTATCAAATTTTGGAATTTCACAATGCTTTGGAAATGAGATCATGTTGAGATTTCTATCGAAAGGATATGGAAAAATATCCTCCAAAGAATACTTCTTAGTTGTGCTCCCTTGTATTTCCTTGATTTTCCCTTATAGTGCTCTTATTTTTTGGGTAAGAGAACTAAGATCGTTTAATGGAGTTTCAGTCTTTTCAGGATCTCCTTTAATTTTCTCTGTATCATAGTCAGAGGGAAATTTAGCACTTTGTTTGCCAATAAAAGAAAGTGTCTTTCTTTATTTCGCTCTAAGATCTTTTCCATGGCTAGGTGAAACTATGGATCTTGTTCAACTTTTTGGAGCATTTCATCAGTTATTTCATCATTTGAACTATTTCCATGAAGCCTATGAAAAGTATTTTTTTCCCTATCACCCATGTTGCAAAGTGGATTCTCTCTTTCATATTCTTCTCTTTTTCAGGACCTTGTGACAACAGGCATATGCTTGAATCAAATTTTTACTAAACTTAGATCACAAATGGGAGTGCAATTTGTTGGATAATTGATGCCTTAGCCAAATAGAATGATGGATCTTATTGATATGACTAAGGAATTTCTAATTTTCAGATTTTGATTCCCTGGATGAAGGATGATAGATCCTATTATGGGAGTTAAACTAAAAAATTGAACTTGATTTGAAATTGATGCACTTTAAGATGTTTTGGTCTTAGTTTGAAAAATGATTGTTTTTGCAAAAAGCCTAATGTTTCCAAGTTTTTCCCTATTGTAACAATTGACTTGGGTGGTTGGAATATTGTATTGCTAGTTGTGGGATGAAAGAATGACAAATGGGTTGACTATGATTATGCCTTTGTGAAAGAGCTCTTCGTTGGAAATAAGCTTGTGAATATAAAGGATCTAAAGAAAAATCATCAATATATCCTCTAGAAAAGTCATGATATCTATGGATGAAAGTTTGATGTTCAAGTAAGAATTTCCTACTTTGATATAAAAAGTGTCTCCTTTTCAAAAGTTTCTTGTAGCTAAGTGGCTTCTTCGGTTTCTTGACAAATGTTGATTTCCAATCCCTTAACATAAATGTCACAGTTTGATTTGTCAAATTTTTATGTTTTTCTCGATGATCTTATCTGAATTAATGGTTTGAAAACACAACAAGAATTTGTAAAACAATTTTTTTTAAGTCCTAGAATATAAACAATAAGTGTATGTTCAAGAATCAAACATGATCCTTTTTTATTTCCACTAGTATTTGAAAAGAATAAACTCCAAGCAGACTCACTCTTAAGGTCAAAAGGTCATCATAATAATCACATCCCACACCTTAAAATTATGTCGACTCACACAGTCGTGTCACCCCCTAGAGGGTGCCTGTGTTTTTGTCTTTTCCAGGCGTGTACTCAAAGTTAGATTTCTCAATCCCTTGAGCAAACGGTCCTTGGAAATTATATGGTGAGTATCTTGGGGGTAGATTCTTCCCTCCCCTTGCACTATGAGTATTATAATGTTTGGCTACTGACTCGGTTAGCTTCTACACTAAGGTTCATAATAAGGGTTTCCATTCGGTGTGGGAAATGATAAACTCCCTCAGGAGACCTCCCAACCTTTAGAACCAAGGCTTTGGGGATGGTTATCTTGCACACTACTGTCGAATTGCAGACTTTCCCCAATTCGCTTTTGATTATAGTGGGTTGGAAAACTTGGCTTTAGTTTTTCCCACTTAGGTCATTCCTATAGGGTGAGTACTTTTTCCCACTACAACAGGCCTGCTAAAGGTTTTAACAAAGCATAAAGTACATGAAATTAAAAGATGAGTGTGGCATTTTGATCACCTAGTTAAGGGGAGAGCATAGTCCTACCACAACAAACAATGTTCAGTTTTAAAGCCCAAATGACGATTTGCTATTCTACGTGAAGATATTGCTTCACAAAAGATATGATGTTCATTTTAACCGAGATAACAATGTATGATGACTACCCTAGGATTGGTATATTTTAATCCAAATGACTACCCTAGGATTGGTTCATTTTAATCCAAAAATAGCAATAAAACCATTGGTCATGGTCGCATCGGATCCAAACAACAAATTAGACAAATTACAAATGCGCTAGAACATAGGTCATATGTGCTATAGAAATAGTCAAATGCGCTAGAACATAGGTCATATGCACTACATAAATAGTCAAATGCGATGGAGAATCTATCATATGCACTGGAGAATCTATCAAATGCATTGGAATAGTCTTCAAATACACTGGAGAATCAATCAAATGCGCTGGAACAGTCTTCAAATGCACTGGAGAATCAATCAGATGCGTTGGAACAGTCTTCAAATGTGTTGGAATAGTCTTCAAATGTGCTAGAATGGGTTTTGTATGCACTAATCCGCATCTCCAGTCGTGACCTGCCAAAAAACCTGCAATAAAATATTAAAAACATGGCAAGAGCCCTACAGTGGGCACCAAAAATGTGTGTGAAATAATGTCAACTATTAAACTCAATAAGACACTAATGAACCATTGTATCAAATAATCTAATTTAGAATTAAACAAACTTCAAACCCAACAGATTCTTCAAAAAAGTTTCATTGTCCTCTATCTCTAAGGATTCGTTTTAAGCTACTTGCTCTCATATTGTGTAAACAAAAGCTCAATAGAATGACAACCTAGAGAATGAGATGATATGTAAAATGCATTATTATGCTAAATGATATGAGATAATGAAGCTATGATATGATGTTGAGATAATGAAACTATGATGATGAAACTAAGAACAAATTATGCAAGCTATTCTACCATGATTATTTATGCTAAGATATTAAGATGCTAAATTATTGATTATTCAACTATAATGCTCATGCTATGCAAAAAGTTCCAGGATTTTCAAAGAGCCAAGAGATCTTATTTATATATTTTTGAAGGAAAAAGCTTGGTTGGCAAAGATCAATGGTTGAGATCCAATCCGGTAAGATGAACGGTGAGAGATGGAGAAGTTAGAGAGAAAGATGGAAGCTAGAGAAAAAGAAGGAAGATGTTTCCTTCCCACAAAAACTTTCACTCAACAATAGAGGAAACTTGCCATTTATCAAGTTTAGTTATGAGTTAGTTTTGGTGGTTGAGGATAATTTAACAATTAAATAATAAAATTATTTAATTTCATGTGACATGTGGATTTGGAAACTTCTAATTAAATATTGAAAAATATTTAATTATGTGTGGAATATGGATAAGAAGTTTCTAATTAAATATTTAAAATATTTAATTAAATGTGAGATGGATTTTTAGAAGATTTAAAGATGATTTTATGATTTTGGAAAAAGAAGAATATTTACTTTATTTAAAATAAAGCAATGTGATAATTAAATTAAATAAATTGTCAAACTTATTTAATTAATTAAGAAGAAATGGAAAAGTGATTAAATTAAATAAGTAATTAAACTTATTTAATTAAGATAGAAGAATTAGAAAATGAATAATATAAATAAATAATTAAATTTATTTATATGTAGATTGAATTAGAGATTTAATTAAATAACTTGTATTTAATTAATTACCAGACTTATTATAATGTGACCATTTTTAGGTGTATACACATACCATTTGTGATTTTTTGATTGTAAGTTACTTTGTATGGTTAGTATGAACCCTAACTTGATATTTATTTCAATTGTGAAGATTTGTTTGAATAGGACCAGAATAAGGTATTTACATTATGTTCATGATATGAAAATATTTTATTACCTTTGAGTATTTCACTATTCTTGTAACATTATGAGCTAGTATCTAAGTAAGAAAGAATTGGTTTTATGAGGGATCCATTTATTTGAAGCATCAAATCATTATTGTTTTTTCCATTACAATTTCTCAATTTAATCTCTTCTCACCCTATCTTTTGAAATTTATTTGAAAACTTGGATTAATTTAGGAAGAAAGCATCACATAGATTTCAAAATGAGATGTTAAATTTTATTTTCGTATCTTAGATCTAGAAGATCAACTAGGGTTTCATATTAAGGTTGTAAATATTTAAAACCATGCTATCAATTTCTAGCTAGGTAATTGTAGGGCCCATTGTTAAACAACAAAACATCAAACCACTAAGTCATTTTTGCAAGGTCAAGACTTGACTATCAAAGCCTTGGAATAATATTTTTGAAGTTTTAGAGGTTATATTTCCTTCCAAGAGAAATAGAATACTTCGTATTTTATCTATGTTGTGATGTGAAAAACTCTCGTCAATAGAACTAGCACTAGAATCCTTCCATATCAAGCATCGTGGGTTAAGGTATGAATCCCCTAACGTTGTTCCTACCAATACTAATTTTCCACATGCTAAAAATGTGCAATAGTCCTTTGACATTAATAGTGCCAATAAACTAGTCATGAAGAATTTTTTGAGAGAATCACCAACCTCTTTCATGATTCACATATATTTATCATTTCATCCAACCCATACAACTCATCCACTTCCACCCATATCCTAGACTTGGATTAACAAGTGTCATACCAAAAGAACAAGACTATCAATGAAAATATTAAAAAAAATGTCTTTTATCATATAAAGATCTGAAATCAAATGAAAAAGAACAAAGCATAAAAAAATAAAATTCCTCTAGTTGAAATAAAAATCAAAAGCTATTTGGAAAATACAAAATTAAAGTCATAAGTAAAAAAAAGAAAAAAATAAGTTGATCTCCTATCATATGCCCCTTCATCTAAAATAACTAGGGGAATTTGTAAAAGAAATATGTCAAAAAATTACCTTGTTGATCATAAGTCTTCATCCTCATCATCTTTATGCAATCCATACACTTCACCCAATCGACCCATATCCATATATACATCCTCCATCCTCCTTGGTGACGTATCTTGATGGAACTTTGATGGTGACCCTTTGATGTGCTTTAATCTAGTGTAGTGTTCTCTTTTGGAGTGCATATAAAGCTCTGAGACATGATGGCTTTCCTCCTACCTTCTTTCAAGATTTTTGGGGTGTGATGTCCATAGATCTCCTAAATGTTGCCATCGATTTCTTTAGATCGAGAAGAAAGTTAAATCAAATGAATTCTACTTCTATAGTGTTTATTCCCAAGAAAAATGATGCTTTTTTTGTTACAAGTATGAGCAGTTGTGGTTGTCATTGATGTCAACAAGTTTGTGTTGTAATTAATGTCTATTGAGATTGTTGCAAGAGTGTGAGTAGCGTAGGATTTGATTAGTTGCATTATATTTCCATTGGTAATGTAAGATGGGGTTAAATCAATTCTAGCCTAGATAAGGTGATAGCCAACACTTCTAAGCTACAAAACCACATCCAAACAAGAGAATACAAACAATGAGAGAAATAAAATAAACACATTCAAATCAAACACTCCCAATTGAAATTGCTTCACTTCTCTTGTCTCTCCTATTTATCCTTTTGCAATATTTTCCCTCAGATTTTTTGTTTTACTTGTGCAAATGCCTGCAAATTGTAAGTAGAAAGTTGGAGACAAAATGGGAGAGGAAGGTTGCTTTTATAGATAGCCATTTGAATGGATGGTCGAGATCGATCATCTAGAAAGATTCCAAGATCGACAAAGGAGGATTGATGCACCAAAAAGAGGTGGGTAATGAAGGCTATGATGCTTGATGGCTATGATAGAAATCAAGGCCATGATAGAGATTAATGAGCAATGTATCTTTGACCAAAAGGGAGGCATAAATAATTTATTCAAATTATTTATTCGAGAAAAGGGAAAATGGAGGAAATGGACAAGTGGAGGATAAGTAATTCTTCTGAATTATTTATTTGAGAAAAATGAGAAATGAGCATTTAATTAAATCAATTTAATTAAACGGGGAGGGGAATGACACATAATTAAATAATCTTGACAATTGTTTAATTAGAGAGGAATGAAAAGGTCGATTGCATAGACAAATAATAATATTTTTTTATTAACTGACTATATGCGAATGATAAAAAGATAAATAATAAAATAAATAATGATTTATTTAATTATTGAAGAAATGGAGTGTTAGCGACACAATTAATTTATTTTAATTTATCAAGATAGAATAAAGATTGGAAAGTGAATTAATTAAATAATTAAAAATTATTTAATTAATAGAGGAATGTGGTCAAGGATAATCAAATTATTAAAATTATTTAATTATCAACGGACAAGGACCAAGGAAAAAATGACGCTCACAGACTTAGGACATTTTTCAGTGTCTACATGTTGCCCCTCTTAGACATAATGTATTTCATCATGTTGTGTCAAAGAAATTCAGTCAAAAGATTCCCTAGGATGCCCCAATGAAGTTAGGCTATAGGTATGCCCCCTTGGGAAAATTTGACAAATTTCAAAAAATTCCAAAAATTTGGAAAATTATCCTGATAAGACAAATTGATGGCTAGAAGTCCAATGGTGAAGATGGAATTGAGTTTCAAGATTGATAAAGGGATCAAATCGAGTTCAAAAGCATCAAAAGGTGCACCCAATAGACAAGACTAGTGTGAAACCCTAATTTTGAACCTATATATAGGAGTTTAATTTTGAAAAAGGGTCATTTTCACTTTCCAAATTTAGAAATTGTGAGAGATCAGAGTTATTTAGCTGCACATATGTCACCTATTCCAAAGGCCTCCCATCGCACGTATCAGATCCGGAGGTACCATTGTCCTGAGGGAGCACCCGCCCCAATATGTAATACTAGCTTGCTTTTTAATTTTTTCATTTTCCATGCATTTAGGTTAGGAAATTGCATCATTGTAAGGAAAACTAGATGTGGAAAACAATTCTTGTAACGTCAATACCTCAGGAAAGAATGCAGATACACTTTAAAATTTATAATTACAGTCAAAGTTAAGATGCACTATGAAACAGATTACAAAAACAAAGTATTTGACAATCACACATGAACACCAGATATACGTGGGAAAACCATTACGGGAGAAAAACCCACCACACCAAGAGAAATCACTTTGTATTACAGTAATAAGGATTACATACAATTGTCAGACTTATCTTTCTAGTGTCTGATTTACAACAGCATTCACCATTAACAATATTGCACAGGAACCTTTTTTTATTACAGTCTTTAAAGAATCGAATTCACACTGATACAGTTCGAACTCTTCACACTCCAATGTTGATTGAACCAACCACCATCGAACCCCCAAGCGTCTGCAACTACAAACTATATCCATTTCAATCTCTGTCTGTCGAGCTCCCTCATAGAACCATCGCAACGAACAAACTCCCAACGGTTCCAATTCAGCTCCTCTGATTCATCCACGAGATGC
Source organism: Sequoia sempervirens (assembly GCA_007258455.2). Lineage (NCBI taxonomy): Eukaryota > Viridiplantae > Streptophyta > Pinopsida > Cupressales > Cupressaceae > Sequoia > Sequoia sempervirens. The sequence continues at coordinate 34,465 of VDFB02257297.1, read as the reverse complement.
CACATCGGAAGGTCTTACTCGGTCAATAGAATTCGCAATGTACTGGCATCTCGGTGAGACACTAACAGTGTCTCGCTGATGCCACATATACTTCATATTGATGTCGCCAAGAGTTTCTGAAGTCACCAAGATGTTATATCGAGCTCCAAGAAATGCACCGAGTCATCACGTAGTCGCCCTGACCTATCACTTTCGCCAGAAGGTCATAGCGAGTCACTAAAGTTATACCGAAGTCCCCATACTACCGAGCACCAAGTAGAAGTCGACAAGACTCACACCTATCACCGAGAGTTCATACCGATCTCCATATGTTACCCCAAAGTGTTCACCTGTCACCAATACATTTCCCTTCGCTAAGAGAACTTACCGATCTCTATGACTTATCCTGAAAGCTTCATCTGTCAGCAAGACTCATCAAAGTCACTACGACTTCTTATCGAAACCACCGTGTTCCACTGATGACCATCATTCGCCAAGAGCTACACCAAAGAATTCCAAAAGGTGTTTCTTTCGATGAGACCTTGAATGTTCACTGAGATGTTTCTCCAACCACTATGAGTTACTCTGAAGAACGCTTAGATGAGTCCCCATCAGCAAGACTTCCACTGTTCGCTAAGACATCTTACCAGATCATTAGAGTTACCTTGAAGACCATAGTCTCTAAGAGTCTCCCCGATGCATGATTGAATGGCCTTTCGGCCAGAGGCCTCCCGAGCGCTATAAGGTCATAACGAATACATCATGCTATAGCAATAGACTCCACAGTGTAACCTTTTTGCAAGACAATCGCAGGGTCACAATGACCTGTTCAGAACTGAATAATACAAACCTGCTTAGTCGGCCAGACAATTTGAATGTCACACCGACTTGACTCTAATGGAGGTTTCAGCCTGTAATGTTTGAGGCACATATTTCCAACAATATCCCACTTGACGAAGATCATACAAGCACCTCCAGAGCAAAAATAATACTTACTGAAAAACATGGGCACTAAGGCCCATTGAACTGGCACACCACTTGAACTTGTCTGTGCTCACTGGCTTTGTCAATGCATCTACAACATTCTCTAGAGTATCAACTTTCTCCAAATTTACCTTTCCATCCTCAACCATATCTTGTACAAAATAGTACTGTACATCAATATGTTTTGTTCTGGCATGGAAAGTTGGGTTCTTTTCTAGAAAAATGGCACTCTGACTATCACATAAGATTATTATTTCCCCTGCATCAAAACCAATATTAGAACACAAACGTTTCAACCATACAGCTTCTTTACAAGCATGAGTAGCTACTATGTATTCAACCTCTATAGTGGACAAAGCGACTACAGCTTGCCGCTTGCTCATCCAACTCACTACACCACCATTCAACATGAAAACGTATCCACTGGTGGATCTCCTACTGTCAATGTCCCCTGCCCAATCAAAATCTACATAACCCCGAATGCTGAGAGTTCTCTGTGATTCAACCGAATTCCCATGGTAACACAATGCAAAATCTGAAGTTCCCTTCAAATACCTAAACACTCTCTTCACAGCATCCCAATTTATTCTTCTTGGATTGGCCATAAATCGACTAAGTACTCCCACTGCTTGGGCAATGTCTGGTCTTGTACAGACCATTGCATACATGAGACTGCCTACTACACTTGCATAGGGTACATTGGTCATGTCCTCCATCTCAATAGGAGATTTTGGACAGTCCTCAACAGATAGCTCTGTTCCCTGCATGACTAGAACAACTAACTACTTGCAATCATTCATACAAAATCTCTCTAGAACAGTCCTTATATACTTACTCTGACTGAGCCAAAGGTTTCTATTCTTCCTGTCCCTGGTTATTTCCATCCCCAGAATATACCTTGCTGCACCAAGATCCTTCATTTCGAACTTAGCAGACAACTGAGACTTAAGATCAGAAATCATTAGCTTGTTATTTCCTATGAACAACATATCATCAACATAAAGAGCAATAACAAGGACTTGATCACTTTCAACTTTATAATATACACAGTGATCTAATTTTGATCTCTCAAAGCCTAAAGAT
>VDFB02257297.1:0-32319 GCA_007258455.2 Sequoia sempervirens | reverse complement strand
CTTCCACCCATATCCTAGACTTGGATTAACAAGTGTCATACCAAAAGAACAAGACTATCAATGAAAATATTAAAAAAAATGTCTTTTATCATATAAAGATCTGAAATCAAATGAAAAAGAACAAAGCATAAAAAAATAAAATTCCTCTAGTTGAAATAAAAATCAAAAGCTATTTGGAAAATACAAAATTAAAGTCATAAGTAAAAAAAAGAAAAAAATAAGTTGATCTCCTATCATATGCCCCTTCATCTAAAATAACTAGGGGAATTTGTAAAAGAAATATGTCAAAAAATTACCTTGTTGATCATAAGTCTTCATCCTCATCATCTTTATGCAATCCATACACTTCACCCAATCGACCCATATCCATATATACATCCTCCATCCTCCTTGGTGACGTATCTTGATGGAACTTTGATGGTGACCCTTTGATGTGCTTTAATCTAGTGTAGTGTTCTCTTTTGGAGTGCATATAAAGCTCTGAGACATGATGGCTTTCCTCCTACCTTCTTTCAAGATTTTTGGGGTGTGATGTCCATAGATCTCCTAAATGTTGCCATCGATTTCTTTAGATCGAGAAGAAAGTTAAATCAAATGAATTCTACTTCTATAGTGTTTATTCCCAAGAAAAATGATGCTTTTTTTGTTACAAGTATGAGCAGTTGTGGTTGTCATTGATGTCAACAAGTTTGTGTTGTAATTAATGTCTATTGAGATTGTTGCAAGAGTGTGAGTAGCGTAGGATTTGATTAGTTGCATTATATTTCCATTGGTAATGTAAGATGGGGTTAAATCAATTCTAGCCTAGATAAGGTGATAGCCAACACTTCTAAGCTACAAAACCACATCCAAACAAGAGAATACAAACAATGAGAGAAATAAAATAAACACATTCAAATCAAACACTCCCAATTGAAATTGCTTCACTTCTCTTGTCTCTCCTATTTATCCTTTTGCAATATTTTCCCTCAGATTTTTTGTTTTACTTGTGCAAATGCCTGCAAATTGTAAGTAGAAAGTTGGAGACAAAATGGGAGAGGAAGGTTGCTTTTATAGATAGCCATTTGAATGGATGGTCGAGATCGATCATCTAGAAAGATTCCAAGATCGACAAAGGAGGATTGATGCACCAAAAAGAGGTGGGTAATGAAGGCTATGATGCTTGATGGCTATGATAGAAATCAAGGCCATGATAGAGATTAATGAGCAATGTATCTTTGACCAAAAGGGAGGCATAAATAATTTATTCAAATTATTTATTCGAGAAAAGGGAAAATGGAGGAAATGGACAAGTGGAGGATAAGTAATTCTTCTGAATTATTTATTTGAGAAAAATGAGAAATGAGCATTTAATTAAATCAATTTAATTAAACGGGGAGGGGAATGACACATAATTAAATAATCTTGACAATTGTTTAATTAGAGAGGAATGAAAAGGTCGATTGCATAGACAAATAATAATATTTTTTTATTAACTGACTATATGCGAATGATAAAAAGATAAATAATAAAATAAATAATGATTTATTTAATTATTGAAGAAATGGAGTGTTAGCGACACAATTAATTTATTTTAATTTATCAAGATAGAATAAAGATTGGAAAGTGAATTAATTAAATAATTAAAAATTATTTAATTAATAGAGGAATGTGGTCAAGGATAATCAAATTATTAAAATTATTTAATTATCAACGGACAAGGACCAAGGAAAAAATGACGCTCACAGACTTAGGACATTTTTCAGTGTCTACATGTTGCCCCTCTTAGACATAATGTATTTCATCATGTTGTGTCAAAGAAATTCAGTCAAAAGATTCCCTAGGATGCCCCAATGAAGTTAGGCTATAGGTATGCCCCCTTGGGAAAATTTGACAAATTTCAAAAAATTCCAAAAATTTGGAAAATTATCCTGATAAGACAAATTGATGGCTAGAAGTCCAATGGTGAAGATGGAATTGAGTTTCAAGATTGATAAAGGGATCAAATCGAGTTCAAAAGCATCAAAAGGTGCACCCAATAGACAAGACTAGTGTGAAACCCTAATTTTGAACCTATATATAGGAGTTTAATTTTGAAAAAGGGTCATTTTCACTTTCCAAATTTAGAAATTGTGAGAGATCAGAGTTATTTAGCTGCACATATGTCACCTATTCCAAAGGCCTCCCATCGCACGTATCAGATCCGGAGGTACCATTGTCCTGAGGGAGCACCCGCCCCAATATGTAATACTAGCTTGCTTTTTAATTTTTTCATTTTCCATGCATTTAGGTTAGGAAATTGCATCATTGTAAGGAAAACTAGATGTGGAAAACAATTCTTGTAACGTCAATACCTCAGGAAAGAATGCAGATACACTTTAAAATTTATAATTACAGTCAAAGTTAAGATGCACTATGAAACAGATTACAAAAACAAAGTATTTGACAATCACACATGAACACCAGATATACGTGGGAAAACCATTACGGGAGAAAAACCCACCACACCAAGAGAAATCACTTTGTATTACAGTAATAAGGATTACATACAATTGTCAGACTTATCTTTCTAGTGTCTGATTTACAACAGCATTCACCATTAACAATATTGCACAGGAACCTTTTTTTATTACAGTCTTTAAAGAATCGAATTCACACTGATACAGTTCGAACTCTTCACACTCCAATGTTGATTGAACCAACCACCATCGAACCCCCAAGCGTCTGCAACTACAAACTATATCCATTTCAATCTCTGTCTGTCGAGCTCCCTCATAGAACCATCGCAACGAACAAACTCCCAACGGTTCCAATTCAGCTCCTCTGATTCATCCACGAGATGCCACATCGGAAGGTCTTACTCGGTCAATAGAATTCGCAATGTACTGGCATCTCGGTGAGACACTAACAGTGTCTCGCTGATGCCACATATACTTCATATTGATGTCGCCAAGAGTTTCTGAAGTCACCAAGATGTTATATCGAGCTCCAAGAAATGCACCGAGTCATCACGTAGTCGCCCTGACCTATCACTTTCGCCAGAAGGTCATAGCGAGTCACTAAAGTTATACCGAAGTCCCCATACTACCGAGCACCAAGTAGAAGTCGACAAGACTCACACCTATCACCGAGAGTTCATACCGATCTCCATATGTTACCCCAAAGTGTTCACCTGTCACCAATACATTTCCCTTCGCTAAGAGAACTTACCGATCTCTATGACTTATCCTGAAAGCTTCATCTGTCAGCAAGACTCATCAAAGTCACTACGACTTCTTATCGAAACCACCGTGTTCCACTGATGACCATCATTCGCCAAGAGCTACACCAAAGAATTCCAAAAGGTGTTTCTTTCGATGAGACCTTGAATGTTCACTGAGATGTTTCTCCAACCACTATGAGTTACTCTGAAGAACGCTTAGATGAGTCCCCATCAGCAAGACTTCCACTGTTCGCTAAGACATCTTACCAGATCATTAGAGTTACCTTGAAGACCATAGTCTCTAAGAGTCTCCCCGATGCATGATTGAATGGCCTTTCGGCCAGAGGCCTCCCGAGCGCTATAAGGTCATAACGAATACATCATGCTATAGCAATAGACTCCACAGTGTAACCTTTTTGCAAGACAATCGCAGGGTCACAATGACCTGTTCAGAACTGAATAATACAAACCTGCTTAGTCGGCCAGACAATTTGAATGTCACACCGACTTGACTCTAATGGAGGTTTCAGCCTGTAATGTTTGAGGCACATATTTCCAACAATATCCCACTTGACGAAGATCATACAAGCACCTCCAGAGCAAAAATAATACTTACTGAAAAACATGGGCACTAAGGCCCATTGAACTGGCACACCACTTGAACTTGTCTGTGCTCACTGGCTTTGTCAATGCATCTACAACATTCTCTAGAGTATCAACTTTCTCCAAATTTACCTTTCCATCCTCAACCATATCTTGTACAAAATAGTACTGTACATCAATATGTTTTGTTCTGGCATGGAAAGTTGGGTTCTTTTCTAGAAAAATGGCACTCTGACTATCACATAAGATTATTATTTCCCCTGCATCAAAACCAATATTAGAACACAAACGTTTCAACCATACAGCTTCTTTACAAGCATGAGTAGCTACTATGTATTCAACCTCTATAGTGGACAAAGCGACTACAGCTTGCCGCTTGCTCATCCAACTCACTACACCACCATTCAACATGAAAACGTATCCACTGGTGGATCTCCTACTGTCAATGTCCCCTGCCCAATCAAAATCTACATAACCCCGAATGCTGAGAGTTCTCTGTGATTCAACCGAATTCCCATGGTAACACAATGCAAAATCTGAAGTTCCCTTCAAATACCTAAACACTCTCTTCACAGCATCCCAATTTATTCTTCTTGGATTGGCCATAAATCGACTAAGTACTCCCACTGCTTGGGCAATGTCTGGTCTTGTACAGACCATTGCATACATGAGACTGCCTACTACACTTGCATAGGGTACATTGGTCATGTCCTCCATCTCAATAGGAGATTTTGGACAGTCCTCAACAGATAGCTCTGTTCCCTGCATGACTAGAACAACTAACTACTTGCAATCATTCATACAAAATCTCTCTAGAACAGTCCTTATATACTTACTCTGACTGAGCCAAAGGTTTCTATTCTTCCTGTCCCTGGTTATTTCCATCCCCAGAATATACCTTGCTGCACCAAGATCCTTCATTTCGAACTTAGCAGACAACTGAGACTTAAGATCAGAAATCATTAGCTTGTTATTTCCTATGAACAACATATCATCAACATAAAGAGCAATAACAAGCACTTGATCACTTTCAGCTTTATAATATACACAGTGATCTGATTTTGATCTCTCAAAGCCTAAAGATAATAGATATGTATCAAAAATTTATGGTACCACATTCTAGGTGACTGCTTTAACTCATACAGAGACTTCTTTAATTTGCATACCAGTTTTTCTTTACCTTTTTCAACAAAGTGCTCAGGCTAGGACATATAGATTTCTTCTTCAAGATCACCATGAAGAAATGTTGTCTTCGCATCCATCTATTCAACCTCTAAGTCATATGCTATTGCAAGTGACAATAGAAATCTAATGGACGTCAACTTTGCTACAGGAGAAAAGATTTCCCCATAGTCAATTCCCTCTACTTGGGAATAACCCTTTGCAACCAATCTTGCCTTGTATTTTTCTACACTGCCATCCAGACCAATCTTTTTCTTAAATACCCATTTGCAGCCCATAGGTTTTCTGCCTTTAGGCAAGGGCACCAGACTCCAGGTTTCATTTTTATCTAATGACGCCATCTCTTCTTCCATGGCTTCTAACCAAGAGTCTGAATCAAACATTTTAAATGCCTCTTTCATGGTCCTAAGCTCATCAGTACTAGAAATCAAAGCATAGGAACAAGTAGAATCAATCAATGAGAACCCATACCTATCTGGTTGTTTCCTTTCTCAGGTTGACCTCCTCACTGGCTGAGGCTGAGGTTCTTCTTCTTCAGAACTTTCAGAACTACTTGAGCTCTACTTAGTTTCAGGTACATTTTGAATCTTCAATTCCTCTTTCTCTGGTATAGGAGGAATTGCTTCTACATCCTTACTGTTTTCTGACTTTGTCTCTGACTGCAGATCCAAGGTGGAAGGTTTCGGCTCACAAAAGATTACACTTCTGTTGTATACAACCTTCTCTGTAACAGGGTTCCAAAGCTTGTATCCTTTAATGTTAGCACTATAGCCAATGAAAATACATTTGACAACCTTGTTCTCCAGCTTAGATCTTTTTACATCTAGCACATAAGCATATGCTTCACAGCCCAAGACTCTAATATGTCTAAGAGAGGGCTTCTTACCAGACCATGCTTCCAAAGGTGCCTTATCAATAAGAGTAGAGTTTGGAGACCAATTAACTAAGTAACATGCAGTAGCAATAGCTTCAACCTAGAACTTCTCCTCCAAACCAGCACTACTAAGCATACTTTGTGCTCTCTCCATCACTGTCCTATTGAACCTTTCTACAACTCCATTCTGCTGTGGAGTATAAGGTGTAGTCTTGTGTCTTTTGATTCCATGGTCTTTACAGTATCTTTCAAATTCATCAGAACAAAATTCACTGCCATTATCAGTCCTTAAACATTTTATTTTTCTATCAGTCTGATTTTCAACAAGATTTTTAAACTCCTTAAATCGACTAAACACTTCTAATTTACCTTTTAAAAAATAAACAAATGCTCTCCTTGAATAATCATCAATGAACGACACATAGTATCTTGATTTAGACAATGAAGGAACATTCACTGGACCAAACACATATGAATGGATATAATCTAACAAACCAGAAGATTTATGAGGACTATCATAAAATGAAACACGGTGTTGCTTTCCATATATACAGTGTTCACAGAATTCAAATTTGAAATTACAATCTTCAAGCCCCTCAACAAGATTTTTGTTCTTCAAGGTTTTTAAACCTTTTTCTCCTATGTGGCCTAACCTATGATGCCAAAGCATAGTCTTCTCTGCAGGAAGTTTTACTTCTATAGAGTTTACATAATTAGGAATATTTCCCTCTTTACCTCCATGAGCAACTTTCAATGACTTCGAAGAGACACTGTTACATTGAACAGCTTGTGCATCCAGCTTGTACAAGGTACCAATCTGAGCACCTCTAGCCAGCACCATTGAACCTCTAGTCATCTTGCAGCCACTTCCTAAGAACAAGACTTGTACTCTGATCATTAAGCTTACTGACAGAAAGAAGATTTTGAGCCAAACCTGGTATGTGCATCACATCATTGATCCCCTTTATTCTGCCATCAGGGAATTGGATTCTGACTCTTCCACGACCAACAATTTCCAAGGTTGAATCGCTCGCCAAGTACACCTTTCCACCATTGTATTCTTCATAATTTGTGAACCATTCTCTATGAGATGTCATGTGGAATGATGCTCCAGAATCAATCAGCTAGACATCATTTGATGCCTGAGTAGCCAAAGCTGCAATGAAGGCGTCACCATCACTATGAGAAGAACCATTATCGGAAGATCCCTTCTTCTTATTTTTCTCCTCTTTACAATCCTTTCGGACATGACCAGGTTGCCCATAGTTCCAGCACTTGACCTTGGACTTCTTGCCAGGAGACTTTGATCTCCCTTCTGATTTTGATTTGGACTTCTTGTCCTTCTTCTTGCCTTTCTCCTTTGACCTTCCTCTGACAGCAAGAGCCTCCTTCGCCATCTCAGAAGACTTTCTTCTCATCTCTTTTGACAGCAAAGAACCAACAACATATTCCATCTTGGAACTGGATGTTGTACTCCCAATAGCCATCACCAGATGATCCCAAGAGTCTGGAAAAGAACATAACAGAAGCATACATCGATCTTCTTCTTCAATCTTTACACCAACAGATGTTAATTGTGCGAGCAGCATGTTAAATGCATTCAAATGATTAGCTACAGACCCTCCTTCCTGCATTCTCAAAGAGTAAAGCTTCTTTCTCAGGAACAACTTATTCACCAAGGATTTCCTCTGATAAATGGATGCCAGTCTTTTCCACAAGAGAGGGGCAGTCTTCTCTTCATGCACATTGAGAAGAACTGAGTCTGCCAAACAGAGCCTTATTAGCCCCTTCACTTTTCTATCTGCAAGGTCCCAATCTTCTTGCTTCATGCCTGTAGGTTTAGTTCTAGACACAACAAGCCAAAGATCTCGATCTACTAAGAGATCCTCCATCTTGAGTTTCCACAATTCAAAGTTACTACCATTTAATTTCTCTATTTCAATCTTTCCAGATGAACTAGACATCTTAATCTGTAAATAGAAATAACAATCTCTACAAAACTCCCACTGAACAATATTGACACAAAAAACCCAATGTACCCCCAAGGATAACACAACTGGCCAGGCTCTGATGCCACTTGTAAGGAAAACTAGATGCGGAAAACAATTCTCGTAATTTCAATACCTCAGGAAAGAATGCAGATACACTTTAAAATTTATAATTACAGTCAAAGTTAAGATGCACTATGAAACAGATTACAGAAACAAAGTATTTGACAATCACACATGAACACCAGATATACGTGGGAAAACCCTTACGGGAGAAAAACCCACCACACCAAGAGAAATCACTTTGTATTATAGTAATAAGGATTACATACAATTGTCAGACTTATCTTTCTAGTGTCTGATTTACAGTAGCATTCACCATTAACAATATTGCACAGGAACCTTTTTTTATTATAGTCTTTAAAGAATCGAATTCACACTGATACAGTTCGAACTCTTCACACTCCACTGTTGATTGAACCAACCACCATCGAACCCCCAAGCGTCTGCAACTACAAACTATATCCATTTCGATCTCTATCTGTCGAGCTCCCTCACAGAACCGTCACAACGAACAGACTCCCAATAGTTCCAATTCGGCTCCTCTGATTCGTCCACGAGATGCCACATCGGAAGGTCTTACTTGGTCAACAGAATTCACAATGTACTGGCATCTCGGTGAGACACTAACAGTGTCTTGCCAATGCCACATATACTTCATATCGATGTCGCCAAGAGTCTCTGAAGTCGCCAAGATGTTATATCGAGCTCCAAGAAATACACTGAGTCATCACGTAGTTGCCCTGACCTATTGCTTTTTCCAGAAGGTCATAGCGAGTCACTAAAGTTATACTGAAGTCCCCATACCTACCGAGCACCAAGTAGAAGTCGGAAAGACTCACACCTATCGCCGAGAGTTCATACCGATCTCCATATGCTACCCCGAAGTGTGCACCTATCGCTGAGACATTTCCCTTCACTGAGAGAACTTACCGATCTCTATGACTTATCCTGAAAGCTTCATCTGTTGACAAGACTCATCAAAGTCGCTGGGACTTCTTATCGAAACCACCGTGTTCCACCGATGACCATCATTCACCAAGAGCTACACCGAAGACTTCCAAAAGGTGTTTCTTTCAATGAGACCTTGAATGTTCGCTGAGACATTTCTCTGACCACTATGAATTACTCTGAAGAACGCTTAGATGAGTCCCCGTCGGCAAGACTTCCACTGTTCGCTAAGACATCTTACCAGATCATTAGAGTTACCCTAAAGACCATAGTCGCCAAGAGTCTCCCCGATGCACGATTGAATGGCCTTTCGGCCAGAGGTCTCCCAAGCGCTATAAGGTCATAATGAATACATCATGCTACAGCGATAGACTCCACAGTGTAACCTTTCGGCAAGACAATGCAAGGTCACAGTGACCTATTCAAAACTGAATAATACAAACCTGCTTAGTCGGCTAGACAATTTGAATGTCACACCGACTTGACTCTAATGGAGGTTTCAGCTTTTAATGTTTGAGGCACATATTTCCAACAATCTCCTACTTGACAAAGATCATACAGGAACCTCCAGAGCACAAATAATACTTATTGAAAAACATGGGCACTAAGGCCCATTGAACTGGCACACCACCTAAACTTTTCTGTGCTCACTGGCTTCGTCAATGCATCTACAACATTCTCCAGAGTATCAACTTTCTCCAAATTTACCTTTCCATCCTCAACCATATCTCGTACAAAATGGTACTGTACGTCAATATGTTTTGTTCTAGCATGGAAAGTTGGGTTCTTTGCCAGACAAATAGCACTCTGACTGTCACATAAGATTGTTATTTCCCCTGCATAAAAACCAATGTTAGAACACAAACGTTTCAACCATACAGCTTCTTTACAAGCATGAGTAGCTGCCATGTATTCAGCCTCTATAGTGGACCGGCGACTACAGCGCCACTTGCTCATCCAACTCACTGCACCACCATTCAACATGAAAACGTATCCACTGGTGGATCTCCTACTATCAATGTCCCCTGCCCAATCAGAATCTACATAACCCTGAATGCTGAGAGTTCTTTGTGATTCAACCGAATTCCCATGGTAACACAATGCAAAATCTGAAGTTCCCTTCAAATACCTAAACACTCTCTTCACAGCATCCCAATGTATTCTTCGTGGATTAGCCATAAATCGACTAAGTACTCCCACTGCTTGGGCAATGTCTGGTCTTGTACAGACCATTGCATACATGAGACTGCCTACAGCACTTGCATAGGGTACACTGGTCATGTCCTCCATCTCAGTAGGAGATTTTGGACAGTCCTCAACAGATAGCTTCGTTCCTTGCATGACTGGAACAACTAGCTTCTTGCAATCATTCATACAAAATCTCTCTAGAACAGTCCTTATATACTTACTCTGACTGAGCCAAAGGTTTCTATTCTTCCTATCCCTGGTTATTTCCATCCCCAGAATATACCTTGCTGCACCAAGATCCTTCATTTCGAACTTAGCAAACAACTGATACTTAAGATCAGAAATCATTAGCTTGCTATTTCCTATGAACAACTACCATCAACATAAAGAGCAATAACAAGAACTTGATCACTTTCAACTTTATAATATACACAGTGATCTGATTTTGATCTCTCAAAGCCTAAAGATAATACATACGTATCAAAAATTTCTGGTACCACATTCTAGGTGACTGCTTTAACCCATACAGACTTCTTTAATTTGCATACCAGTTTTTCTTTACCTTTTTCAACAAAGTGCTCAGGTTGGGACATATAGATTTCATCTTCAAGATCACGATGAAGAAATGTTGTCTTCACATCCATCTGTTCAACCTCTAAGTCATACGCTGCTGCAAGTGACAATAGAAATCTAATGGACGTCAGCTTTGCTACAGGAGAAAAGATTTCCCCATAGTCAATTCCCTCTACTTGGGAATAACCCTTTGCAACTAGTCTTGCCTTGTATTTTTCTACACTGCCATCCAGACCAATCTTTTTCTTAAATACCCATTTGCAGTCCACAGGTTTTCTGCCTTTAGGAAAGGGCACTAGACTCTAGGTTTCATTTTTATCTAATGACGCCATCTCTTCTTCCATGGCTTCTAACCAAGAGTCTGAATCAAACATTTTAAATGCCTCTTTCATTGTCCTAGGCTCATCAGTACTAGAAATCAAAGCATAGGCACAAGTAGAATCAATCAATGAGAACCCATACCTATCTGGTTGTTTCCTTTCTCGGGTTGACCTCCTCATTGGCTGAGGCTGAGGTTCTTCTTGTTTAGAACTTTCAGAACTTTGAGTTGTGGTGTTACATTGTTGACAGTTTGGGCTTGGGAGCACATAGCCATGTTTTGACCTCTAGTGGCTCGACAATTAGTGGCCAGTGTTCCATATGCATATATGTATTAAGGGGCCTTGATGCATAAACACATTGGTTATGTGGGGTACTAGAGGCACAATTTAGATAGACTGGTAAGCTTCATTTGGAGACCATACAAGACTTTTTCAATTTTTGATTGATGAGGATGACCACATGCCATGGTGTTGAAAGCCCCGGTATCTCATCGAGCACATACTACAGACACAACACATCATTGAGATGTATCTCCTAGAGAGAGTCAAGCGGCAGTTCGGTGAGAGACAGGGGGTTCCATCTAACATAGCAGAGTATGGACGATCCTCCCACGAGGTGCATCCCCAGGGACCTCATATTTTCATCACTACAGCTAAGTAAGATATTGATTCCATGCATGCATTGGATTGGGAGTGGAGAGTAGAGGACACAGATGCAGGGACGATGCCAAAGTGTGATGCCTGGTGATTGATACACAGACCCGTTTTGCTTACAAATCTACAACATCCAAGCCAGTAGAGTGCAAAGTCAGGGGCCTGAGAGGATGGTGAAGAGATAGGGGAAGGAGGGGTGGAGGGAGAGGAGATGGTGGACTAGGAGATGGGGGAGGATGGGGGGTAGATAGGGAGGATACCATCACTGGATGAGGAGAGATGCAGGATGACGGGTGGCTAGACAACTACAACCTATCAAAGAGGAGGTAGAGATGGAGGAGGATCAGGCAGAGATGAGGGCAGTGGTGGAGGTGGTAGGGCAGGAGGGAGAACAACATGCAGAGGTGTCATAGCTAGAGGCGATGGAGGTTGAGGCCAGGGTAGCGGGTGGATAGGAGCAAGTAGGAGGAGATGAGGAGGCCAAGATGGATGAGGCAAAGAGAGTCCTCCACGAGAGGATTATTATGGGAGTCCAAGAGATCCAATAAAATGATGGGACTATTGAATAGAGGATAGCTACACTATAGGCACATGTGCAGGCATTAGAGGTATAATTGAGGACAGTGACTGCAGAGAGAGATGGCCTTAAGGCTGAGAGGGATGCCTTCTAGGTGGAGAGGGACCTAGTAGTGATTAGTCGACAATAGATCGACCAATGCATGATTTATTTTACAATGACATGCAGTGGGTCTATTTTGGATGTTGCATTGGAGTATGTTAGGGCTAGTAGGGCCAGTCAATACTACAGAGATTTGTACGAGAGAGAGTGGTACCTCTAAAGAGGAGGGCACCCACATTTTCTAAGATAGACACTGGTTCACGAGGTAGGTCTCGTAGCTGGACATGTAGCAGGAAGACTTAGAGCAGATCCCAAGGGGATACATCAAATGCCAAATGAGCCACCCCATACGAGAGGCCTCCTTCCACCTCAAAGCACAGGGCCAGAGATTCACTATGGAGGGAGGACAGGGATGCCCCAAGGACAAGGGATCAGGGAGGTTCAAGATAGGGCCTTCTTTTATTTATGTTGCTATATGGACACTGATTTTTTTATTATTGAGCCTACAAGCTCCACTTTTATTGGATAAATCTTGACACTATACCTGTGATATATTATTATTTTGAGCAATATATGTGATATGATTTTGGCGGCGGTTGATGATATGCATTGTTATATGAGTTATATTTGTATGCTTATGATGATTTCATGTTGTGATTATGATGCTTATTGATGTATTCTATATGATTATCTACTGGTTTAATATGCTTGTATGCTTGTATGATTGTACATTTATGATTATGTTGTGAATATTTGTGCTTTCTATGATGTGTATGGATGGTAAATTCAATATGGATGATATAATTCAATAAATGCAATGTGATATTTCCATGGATGCATTTTATATGATAGTGTGATGCATATATGATGATGGATGATTATTGTGATATGTGTGAAGGATGAATGCAAATAAAAATACCCTAATTTGATAAATGCAATGTGATAAGTAATGTATTTATGCGATGGAATGTTTAGATTATCATGATATGTATGGGTGATGACCTAATGTTATAAATATGATCTGTAGATGCAATTCAATGTTAATGTAATGACATGTGAACGCAAATTAATACAAAATGTGATGATTGAATATGGATGCAAAATGTGATGTGAAATGAAATATTTATGTGATGTGATGAAAAAAAATGTAATGTTATATGCAATGCAAATGGATTTGTGATGTAAAATGTGATATGATATGGAATGCAATGCTATGTAATATGGGATGTAATGCTACAATGGAATGTACAATGCAATAAAATACTTATATGATGATGCTAATATGATGATAAATGCTAATTCTATATGGATGATCTCTATGTTTTTGTATTTTCTTATGCAAATATATGTGACCTAATGTGATAATGCAACCTATGATGAAAATTCTTTCTATGATGATTCCTAATGTGATTATGTATGCAAGATGTTTTTGTGTGCCACAGGACTTTTCCAAGATGCAAACGAAAGAAATGTTAGCGCGAAAGAGACAGAGGTTAGCGTGAAAGAGGGGAAATGAGATGGAGATGAAAAGCTAGACGGGAAATGATAAGGGACCAACTTTCATACTTTTTATATTTATCATCATCGGGTGTCAAAAGTGTCACAAATGAAACAAAAACACCATGGTATGCCCTGATGGAGCTTCCAAAAAAAATTGTAATTTATGAGGATCCCATGGATTTGGTCTGCACATTAAACCCTTATCCCCATGGTTTGGACAAGGTTTTGTCTTTGAAAAACCCTCGGTCATTCTAATGTCATGTTGACCTATCCTGCCATTGTCCAGTTTTTAAGTCATCACTTGAGCCACCGTATGTGTCCATCCACCAGCTCCTTTGGCTTAGAGCGCTAGTCACCCAGTTGGTCGTCGACTTTAATTGTTTCCTAAAGTCGGGTTTTAAATTTTTCCCAGATGACTTATTCTTAAGTCATGTATCCGTGAGGGTCAAATCATCATCGGCCTAACAATGTCCCCTTATTTAATGCTAACCTTGTCGTGTGTGCAAATTTATAGATTTGAGACCGTGGGAAATGATCCTGGCCGTACCCCGCCAGCTCACAGATGTTAAATTCCAACCGGTTATGCAGTGCGAGGATAGCGAGATCAAGATGTGTGTCCTTATACAGACGTGGGGTCCGGTCTCCACTGTTTGGCTCACTGCCTGTGGTTCTAAACTGATGGTGAGGATAAACGTGGGAGTCAATCTTCGTTGTTCCCCATTGGCTCACAAGGAAAAAGTGAATTCCTATTAAAGGATGCAAGAGAAGTGAGATCCTGACACGTGTATTAATCCACCAAGTTCATGAGATGGGGAAAACTCGCCTACCGAGGAGTTTCCATCTAATCTGGATCAACGCCATTGGTCAAAGACAAATGAACGAAGAATTGCTAGAATTCAAACCTAGTCAGCCCAGTGTAAGCCATTTGATCTACCATCTCATCAAGAGATCAACAGTCGACATTCAAAATTGATGAACAGACACATGATAATCATTTGATTCTGCAACTAGCGGGCATTAATGATTTTCTCTTTGCAAATGTGATCAAATTGATCTTCGTGCGTGTGGAGACTTAATTTCTGACAATCATGAATTGTGATATGAATATTTTCATGCACTTGGGAATTAAACGGTGACAATACGCATGCCAATGAATTTCCCAGTTTGTGCATGTGTTTTCATTGAGCATTGATGATTGTTATCATCACATTGTCCAATAAATACAAGTTGAGAGTTGCTATTTTCTCCATCACAATTAGTTGTCAAGTCTTGTGAGTTTGTGTAGGAAGCTGAATTTACAAGTACAAATTCTTTGAGTTACAGGATGAATAAGTCTGGCACTTCATTTGTTCCAGTGCGGAGGTCTCGACTCAATTTACAAAGGTCTCATGGCGAAGACCTAGAGCATACACAAGGAACTCATAAGGATATCCATGGCGAGGATTTTGTGCCTGTTGTTACCAGATGTAGCTACCAATTAAAGGGCCAAGCTTCAAGCTCAGAGGTAATGGGAGTAAAATAAAAAATAATCTTTTGGGCCTTCCAACAGAATTCAGAGGAAAATTTGATATGGTCGTGGTTCTTTCAGACGACAAAACTCACCCATTGACGTCACAAACAACCTATTTGAAAGTGAAATAGAGATGGACTATAGATATCGCCAGTATCTCATGACTTTGGGACAAGTTCCATCCCCTGGAGTAGAGGTATTGTCTGTTCCGCCTTTAGTTGTCAAGACTCCTAGTAGGCGAGATGGTGTTGTGTTGAAATAGGACAAGGACAAAGAGGGAGTTGAGGTTTCTTCTCCATCTCTCATGACGACACGAAGTGGGCATGTGTACCATGGGTTGTGTGTTGGTGGTGGTAAGTCTTATGGTTGCTAAAAAGATGGTGTGTGGAATGGATAATTTTGTGTTGTTTGATAATTTTTGTGGTGGTTACTCTTTATATGTGTACGTGGCTGGTATTTTTGAGGTGCTTGATGTTGACTGTACACTCTCATGGCAATATGAACGTTGGATTTGTTTCCTACTTGGAGGTTGAGAGAAATTTTGGTGGCACTTTACTTTTCCCTTTTGGTGGCTATTGTAATTGTGGTTTCCCCATTTCAATGTGCTACTACAGAATCAACATGTAGGAAATTTTGAAATGCAGTTCAAATTTGAAGTGAAATGAAATTTGTAATATGGTATGCATTTTGAGCCGAAAGCTTGTTTCCTCCATTACATTATAAAAGGGGAATTCAGGGCTCGTTGGCAGGGGGATTCTAATCTTTTGAGTCTTTAGGTCCAATATACGAAGGGTAGAAATTATAGAGAATACCAGTAAATGGAATAGTCGAATTGTCTTGGTCTTTGAACTATGCATATGTAAATCTTAAATAGTTTTATATAAATTACTGATATCGAAACAAATTTCAAGCATAATCCATATAATCTTCTCTGTAAATCATCTTGCAAATTTTGAATGCAATATAAAGCATATTTTGTTCATCTTCAAATGATTCATTTGAATGCATGTCTTTATTTATTCTTTGGTTCAATGAATCGATTAAATGCTTAAATGAGGTGATGAATTTGTGAGGATTTATAGAGGATTTTGTAGGAAGTGATGTGTTATGTACAATGAGTTTTCATAATGCAAGGATTTATGAAAATAGTCCAAAATTATCAGATTTAAAGAATTTCTATATAACTAGTTGTAAGATGCATGACTCCATTGCCCAATATATGAAGAAACTAGTCTATTTGTCATGGTATTTTTCATTTGAATAATAATAATAGTATACCAAACCGTGGATTCAAGGTTAGAATACAAATTTCTTAAAATTCACTTACTATGAGGCATGTGCATGAGATATTTCCTTGTTGCTGGTAAATTAATAGTTATTTGCTTGAAGATTAGCCAACCTTTAAGTGAATTCTGTTATTTACTCCTCATAGGAACCGATCTATGATTTGCTATGTCATTCATTGAGATAGTCAAATGAAATGTTAAAAGGAACACCCTCCTAGGTTCCATAGAGGCTAAAGTGTAGAAGCTTTCAGTCCTTAACTGAATCTTGTCAGTTGGCCATTCATTTTAAGGGTCTTGAATATAGGAGTTGGATACTCTTTAGAGATCCCTTAGGTGTACTGGGAAAAACACCAACATGAAATAGAACAAGGTGTGAAAGGTTACCATTTGTGAGAGACAAGCAGTCAAAAGACAAATTCAATAGACAAGGAATGCCCCGGCTCATACTAAGGACCTAATTATCCCAATCTTTTTGCCAAGAAAAACCACAAACATCAAACAAAGAAAAGAGGCCATGATCCATCATCATCCCTCTAAAACCTGTAATAGGATATCCTTGAGGTAACTAGTAACATGACCGAAGACCAATCAAGAAGATAAGAAAAATCCAAACCAACAAAGTGTTTTCTAGTAGAGATAGTGTTTTCCAATGATACTGATAAGATTGTTTGAGTTGATTGATCAAGATGACTAACTTGATTGGTAAGTTGAAAAAAATTTGATCAATAGTTTGACAAGGATTGATCGATAAGTTAACAAAAGTTGACCAGTTGATTGATTGATTATGCCTGATTTCAGGAAGGACACATCCTGATTAAGGAAAGAATGATTAACAAGGTTGACAAGACTAATTAATTTTGACAAAGATTGATTGATAATGTTGACTCCTGGTTTCAAGAAGGACACATCTTGATTTAGGCAAGATTAATTGACCAAGATGACAAGATTGATTTTTTGACAAAGATTGATTGATATGACCAAGCGATGTGACGATGTCAAATTTCAGGAAAGACATATCATGTTGGAGGCAAGTAGCACATATGATAATGTTGACCAAGTGACCAGTGTTGATAAAGAACCTAACTGCAAGGACCCATCTTGCTTAAGGTGAATGACTAGATTGAATTAAGAAAAATTCTAATCTCAAGAAGGATGCATCTTGATAAAAGAAAAGAGATAAGACTGAATAGGACAAATGACATAATGTCCCATTCTGAGACAAGATCAACGATCAGATTAATTAACTGACAATAGGATGATTGAAGATAGAATATTTTGTTGCTTGTGTTTGTGTATTGATTTCATGATTTGGTTTGAATGATGATTGCTTGCAAACCAAGAACATGACCAGACTCGACAAACCCTAAAGGACTTGTTGGTGTTTTTTTCTAGCAGAATCTTGAATTCCTCTAAAGGGTAGCCAACCCTTATGCTCAAGAACTTTCAAAGCTAGTGGACAACAAATGAATAAGGATCTTTAGGCCCTTATTCCTACTCTTCGAGCTCTGTGAGACCTAGGAGGGTAATCATTATTGTGTTCAATTAATATTTGTCTAATTGAGAACACGTCTATACACAAATCAATTCCTATTCAGTGAAAATAAACGTAATTCACTAAAGATTTGGCAGACCCTTGAGCAAATTATTATTAATTTACTAGGAGTTAGGTGATACTTCAAATGCATACAACATAATTGAAATGTTTTTAAATGATTTTCATTCTCACCCTGAATCCCTAGCTGGTGCATTTCCAATTCATTTATCCTTAAAATAAACTAACAAATAGACCAGTGCTTCATCTATTGGGCAAATGGAGTCAAATTTGTAACAACCAATAATATATTGGTCATTTTACTCAAAACTTGGTGGAATATTATCATAATACTTTGTAATATGACAACTCACAGTGTCTAAAATGTAACTTCTTACCAAATTATATACTCTTCCTCACAAACCTATGAATCCATTCAAGCATCTAGTCAATTCTTTCAATTGAAACAAAAATGGAAACACACATCAATTAAAGCAACTGAAGATAAACAAAAATACCATTGGTAATTTCATTTATAATTTACAAGAGAATTACATAGGAGAGTATATGTTTCAGAACTAAGATTATCTTCCATATCTGTGGCTTCTATAAAACTATTTTAAGATCATTGCATACAGGACTCATACCCTAGACTTCCTTTTGTTCTATTCATTAGTGTTTCTTTACAATATGCTTCTTTCCTGAGCTTTGCTATTCACTTAGACCATTAAGAGACTCAAAATTCGAACCCCTTGTAATGAGCCCTAAAATCCTTTTTATATAACAAGGGAGAAACAAGCTTCTGACTCAATTACAGATACATTACATTTCAAAATTAATTTCATCTGCATTTCAAATATTCCCCGAACAGTTATACGTAATCATTTGCAAATCAGGGGAAAAAAAAATTACACTATATTTCGAAGAGAACCAGTTGAGACTGCCAAAAACATGGTTAATTTTTGTCAATCCTTCACATTCCACGTCCATAAACAAATTTTTCATGACATCAGCCAAAAAGCACCCCTGTTAACACAAAGGACAAAAACCCACAAAATGTAGAAAACCAGAAAAGTCACCATGAGAATATTATTACCCAACACAAAACCAGAATCTAGATACCATCCAACTCAATTAGAACCAGAATACACACGCCCACTTCATGTCTTAGAAAAAGCTAGAGAAGCCACCACTTCTTCTTCATTAGTATTCTTTCCAGCAACAAAGTAAGTACTCCCACTTGGTGTCTTTACTAAAAATAGGGAAACCATTACCACCTCATCATATGAGATTGACACTTCAATCATAGCCATAAGATACTCACAATAACTTGAATCAGTCTCAGTATCACTATCTAAAGGACCACTTGAGACTTCAATAGGAGAATGTTGTTTTCCTAGATAAGCTCAGTGGTACTTGTTCTTCCTCGTTGATTCTCTCACAGTCTTCGCAGGTTCCTTTTCTTTGAGCTCAGTCTCTCCTCCTAGGACAACTCAGCTCAACAACTGATAGTTTCTCTTCACACTAACTTGCACTAATTTCTTTCTGCAAGCACCCTTCTTGTCCTCCACCTTTGGAGTTAACATAACTCCAGGTGTGCTTTGCTCATTCTCTGGAACATCATCATGTGACTCCTGCAAGCTATGTCTTTTGGATCTTTGTACTAGGGTAGTAGAGACAATGGACTTACTCATTTTCACTAAAGGAAAACTGAGAACAACAAGATTTCACAATTGCAAACCAACCCTGCACTGGTTCCTGGACAATTTTTTAGAATAAAAGCTATCACCACTCTCTTCACTGACCTAGGAAATTTAAGCTTCTGATTGCAATGGTCAAAATAAAAAGCTATCAAATCTCATTTATCGAGCAATTTGATCATGTCAATCATCAATGCTTAGTGAAAACCACACAAGTGAGCAAACAATCAATCGTTGACTATTGTATCACGACCTTTAATCTCCCAAGTGCATGAAAATCTCTATATTATCTTCAATTATTATAGGAGAGTAATCATTCACACACATCAAGCTCGAATTTGATTAATCCTATAAGCATCTTCTACCATTAATGCTTGCTTGCATGAAATAAAATGACTATCATGCTCATAGCTCTAGTTTTGAACAATAGTCATTGATCTCTGGATGAAGTAATGCATTAGATGACTTCGAATGATTCAATCATGTTTAAAATTCCACCACAATTGTTTTCCAATTCCCATCCAATGTCATTTGGCCAGCTAGATGCCAACACATCCATTTGTAGGCTTCACCATTCATCACCAAGCGGGAGAAGAGCTCAACATGTCACAAGCCCGCTGACCCGCAAATTTAAATAAAGCATTATTTTATTTTTACAGGGTTGGAGGGGAATGACTAATATTCAATCTCAACATTCCATTGTGGCCACTAATTTGAAGTTCCATAGTATTGGGCTTGATAGTGGAGACCGAGCCCCACACCCGCCAAGGGACACGCATTCATCACCCGGTGACCCCACGACTTTAAATAAAACAATATTTTAATCATGCGGGGTTGGCGGTAAATGTTCCAAATCAAATCTAATGATCTGACGGTGGGTAATCTGGACACACAAATGTTAGTCTTAAAGATGGGGCCATGACTAGGTCGATGAGACTTGACCCTCAAGAAGAAAGAATTAATACATAAGTCTTTAGATATGAAATATTTAGCCCAACTATGGAAATATCAAAATAATAAACTTGCAGATGGTGACCGACAGGCCTAGACAAAAAAGGCCGGTGTGAATAATGAAATATGTATGTCATGCAAACAACCCCCAGATGTACCAAAAGGAAACATTTCATCTTGAAGGCTTCATTAACTAGGGCATCATGACTTAAAAATATGTCTAAGCACTTTGATTCAGATATACCAAAACACATATTAGTATCAAAGAGAAAGGCATCATATACACCATCATCATCCCAGAACTAAGTGAATGCAATCTCAGACTGAGTAACATACTTTGATTCATTTTTCAAACCATCATTCAGTTTAATGCAGAATGCTTCAAAAGTAGGCTCAAAAAATTCAAGACTATAAGAATTAACATAAGGGCATTGGCTTGTATTGGTAACTTCATCTGTACAATCAACTAATGAGTATACTAACCCAAATTTTGGAGACTCATTAAATTGTTTCTCATTATCCACACAATTAACATGATCCATTGATGGCAGACCTGAATCAAACCCCAGGTATTCATCACATGCAATTTGTTTATTAATCTATGAAAAAGTGACTTCATGAATATTATATCATTGCATCCTTCATGGGACTAAAGTACTTTTGGATCATCCCCACAAAAGAAGTTACAATCCTCAAAGAGAATCAAAAACTTCAATCTCATCATGATCCTTAACCTTACCCACAACATTCGTATCAAATGAAAAATGTTCATAGTTAATGCTCCCAAGGAATTCATCATTGTGTTGCCTTGTTTGCTCATTGCCTCCTTCTAACTCTGTGTCATATGCACCATGAGGATTCTCAACAAAGAGTGGGTTATTTCTAGAACAATAAAGATCATCATTTCTTATCTCAAGTAAAATTGGAGGCTCATCAAATAAGGGATTCTATCACACATTCATTGTTTTCATAAAATCTTCTACCTCCTCAATATGAAGGTCCAAATCTTTCAAATCATCATTGTACTCAAATTCATTGTAATGACTTGAAGAGCATATAGAAACATTGTCAACTTCATCCTTATTGTTTGTAATTAATATCATTGACTCACATTTTGAAAACTCTTCACATGAAGAAAATTGTTCACTCTCAAGCTAACATACATTCCCATTGTTATCAACATATCCCTTGCTTGAATTAAAGGAATCCATCTCTACTTCACAAGAAGAATCATAATCAATAGAGGAATGAACAGAATCCATGTCATCATAATTACCACAGCCAAAAAACTCACCAATGTTGAGACTACATTCAAATTTCTCAAGCTGATTTCCTAAACTTTCATCTTCAACACCTTGATCATTAATTTGTGACAAAGTACCAACAACAGTTTCACCACTGTTGTGGCACTCCCTTTGGGAACCCAGAAAAACCACTTTGCGGAGGTGGCGGCTGCCTATTATAGTCTTGTTTTGGCTTAGAGAAGAGGGTATAGGAAGATTTGGTTGGAAGGTGATTCTCTAAACATTATTAATAATTTGAAGAATTTATCTCCTCTGTCTTAGACAATTCAGGCCTTGATCAAGGATTCCATTGAAATTATTAAATCCTTTGATAATGTTTATATTTCCCATATTTTGAGAGAGGGAAATAAGTTAGCTGATTTCTTCACTAACTTTGATGTTAGAGATAGTAAGGTTTGGGATTTAAATGACCCCATCCCTTATGAGGCCATGACTATTGTTATAAATGAAAGTTAATTTATTCTTCAAGGTGTGCATGTCCTTGCTCACGTGGTGGCATATCATTAGGAAGTAGGGTATGGTTATGATTTTGAGGAAAGGTTGTCATATGGCGTGGAGTTCGAATTCATTATGGTATGTATGTCCTGTGGTTTCCTTCGCATGGATTGTGGGTGTTAGCCGCATAAGCTTCTAGAGTCTTATGTTGGATTATTTGGTTCTAAGTGGTGTCTGTTGCTTCCTTCTAAGTTTCTTGTTGAGTGCTTGGTCTTTGTTTTCCATCGTCATTGGTGGGGGAAAAAATCGTGCTAAGCCCAAATCCTATGATATTGCGAAGCAAAGAAAGGAAGTGTGGGCGATTTTAGAAAAGGGTGGTCTAACTCCCTTCATGGAGAAACTGCATGGAAATAATACTCAGGTTACTGAATTAGTTGAGAAAGGGTGGAAAGGGAGAACCCTGGACTTGGGTGGTAGGGAAATTGTAGTGGATGAGGAGTTCATAGCCCAGATTACTGGCCTTCCGATTAAGGGTATGAAGGTGTATAGGGATAAGAAAGAGTCACTAGTCGCAATGTCTGTTTTCTTTAAAAAGAATGAGAGTGATGACTTGAAGCCTACAAAGAGTGGTGGGTATCTAAGGAATTCCTTGAAGGCTCTCTGGCGGGATGTTGTCAAAGAAATAATGAGGTATGTAACCCTAGAAGGAAGGTACACGACCATTAACAATTACCATTTTCTATTGCTTAACCATTTTAGGCACAAAAAATGGGTCTCATTTCCCTATTATTTGCTAGTGTCGATGGACTGTGGGATTAAAGAGCATAGGAAGAATCCCAAAAACCCTGTCCTGCATGCAAGGTTGATTCTTTTGATATATGAACATGTTAAAGCTCGTGATGTCCACAAAACTCTAGTTACTTCGAAGGCTAAAGCTAGGGAGGGTTATGAAACTGAGTCAGGTGAGGAAAGGGCTTCTAAGAAACTGAGGAAGAGGAGGCTTATGTTAAATAAAGATTCTGAGTTAGAAAGGGATGATGATGTTGATTATGTCACTGACTCCTATGCTTCTTTGGAGGAGGGCCCCATATCCCCTGTTCAAGGTAAATCTAGGAAAAGGAAATTGAATGAGGAAGAGGGTTATACGACTTGCAATGATGATGTGGAGGTGATTGTTCCTTCTAAGGGGGACAAAGACAAAAATGATCTTTATGGGGAAGCTTCTTCTCCTCCTCCTGCGTCTAGACTTGTGTAGGATCCTAAGGAGGGAAGTTGGAAGAGAAGGGTTTTAATTCCTAGTCAACATCTAGAGAAGAATACCCCTTTCTCTGTGGCTAGTGGCTTCCATGGTGAGGATGTTCTGAGCGTTTTCATTAGGTTTCCTAAGCAAAAGGTTAGAGCTGTGGGTGGTGAACAAGCTGCGAGAGCTAAGAAAGCGGATGCTGAGAGGGTTCAGAAGAGGATGGCTGCTGTGGAGCAAATTTCCAATTCCATTTGTAGGATGAAGTCTCCTATCACTACTAGTAAAGGTAAGGATGCTTCTAAGGATAAGGTCCATGAGAGTTCTTTTGAAGAGGATGTTGCTATTGGAAATCACATAGAAAACTTTGATAAGGAGGATCTTTCCGATGTGTTGGGTTCAGCCCGTGACAGTGCCAATGTGTTTTTTAAACTTTTTAAATGGTTCTTTCATGAGATCAATAGGAATAATGTTTGTATTAGAAGCATTTCTTGCAAGGCTGAGGACCCTTCGATCCAAATTTAAATTGATAGTTTAATGGTTGGTCTCAATATTGTTGCTAATACTGTGGCGGAGGAAACTGTCAATCTGAAACAAAGTATGGAGGCAAGAATTTTATCCCTTGAGGAGAAAATTGAAAAAAATTGGAATGTGGTTATGAAGAGTGGAGAAGCTCCTAAATTCTTAACTAGATTAGACTATGTGATGGATTTCTCCCCTAATAAGAGAAAGGAAATTTTGTCTACTGATGTTATGGCTGCTGAGAGTAAGCTGACTGGGGAGGATTATGTTGCTACTAAGGGTGCTGCTAAAGGTTTTGTTTTGAGTTGTGAGGTAAAAATTGGTGGGCTTGGGGCCTCGGGTATGGAGGTTTCTGATATTGGGGTTAAGGGACAGAAGCTTGCTGCTAGTGAGATGGAAGCTATTGAAATTCTGAACAATATGTAGTGGTGTGTGTCATTTTTTGGCTGCTTTTTGGTTGGTGGTTTTTTGTCATTGGGCTGATGGTTGTTTAATGTTGTTTCCTTTTTTCTTCAATTGTTCCTTTTTGTAAAGGGTTCCGAGCCCCTTCAAAACCCATTTTTTACCTCCAATCAAAATAGTTGCACCACTGTCATTGATAAAATCATGATATGGGATGACCTCTTGCATGACTCCTACATCCTCAGTATCCAGGAAATCCCAGGGACAAAATTCATGCACATCTATTTTGTCATCAGACTGTGTATCCTCATCTTCATCATTGTTTCCTTGACTTGCATGTGCACTACTTGTGAACTGATTACAATAATTACATTCTCCCATACTACAAGATGGATGTTCACATTATGATATAATCTCCTCACTTGTTTGCACTATTTTCTAATCTTCCTAAAAAGGAGAGCTATCATTAACATTCTAGGGTATCATGTGTTGTGTATAATCACACTTAGCTCACTCCACAATCTTTATCCAATCAAATACTTGGTCCAAACTATGAAGCTTCAATTCCTTTGGAAAAGTACTCAGCCCTAACTTGTAGATTTCACAAAATAGATCATTGCACATTGAAACTACAGGTCTGACACTTTTGGTTACTTCTATCAAGGAATCCAAAAATCGTGAGAACAATTCATAGGGCAATTTTGTCTCATGTCTTTTCATTTCATACAATTCTTTAACAAAAGACATTTGATCAACTTTACTCAAATTTTGATGATGCTCAGCTCAAAACTCATCATACTTCTCATATTGTGGTGATGGGGAAACCAAGACAGCAGAAGCATTATCATCTTGACAGACATCTCTATTGCTTGATCTATTGGCTCCATTTGCATGAGATGTGTTGGGATAACCAGCATTAGTAGCCAAATACCCTTTCACCATTAAGTATTTCAAATTATTCTCAATATCTATTACAATTTGATATGCTTGATGTAATGTTATGGGCCCTTTGTCTCTTAAAAAATAACTCATTTCTTCATCAAATGCACCCAAGTAGACAACCAAGCACTCTACATCATTTGGTCTTATACTCTCTAGAATATCCCTTATTTCCTTTGAAAATCTGAGATAAAGGTTGGGACTAGCTCATCCTCTTCTTTCTCAATGTTCATAAACTTTTGTCTTATTGAAATTGGATCAGCTCTTTCACAAAATTGTTCCATGAACACTACTTTAAATTCATCCCAGGAATGTATAGAAGATGTTGGTAAATAAGAACCAATCCCTTGCATCTCCCTTGAGAGACTGAAAAAACAATTTCACAACATCTTCAAAATCAATTTCATAATCTCCCATCACATCAATAATCTCTTGCAAATGCTTTCTTGTTGATTCAAATGTCTCACCATTGAACTTTGGTACCTTATCTCTAACTTTAGATGGTATAACATTTGGGTAACCACAAATGCTATTGAAATTTATAGCTCTATACCTTTCAGTACTGAAACTTCTTTGACATGATAGAGGTTGCCCATTATGCATTGTTGCATTCGGTCCCACACTAGGGTACTCATTTTGATAATGAATTTTCTCACACCTTTACAAGGATTTGTCACATTTACCTTATAATTCCACAAGCCCATTCAAAGTTCCCTTGCAATTATGCTCTTAAGCCTTTACAATGCAAATCGTCTATCTCTACTTTGCTTAAGATCCTTTAATAGGTAAAATTCAGAGATATAACATACTTCTTCGCCCTAATACATGAATTTGAATTTACATTTTAGAAGCATTTAGAATCACCACTAATATTACCTCCCTTAGTGCTATTTCAAATAATTAGGAACCATTTACATCTTAAGCCTTGAAAACTTCCCATAAATTACTTACAAACATGATAATATTTTTGTTAGATTTATGAGAATACCTAGAAATTTGTAGCAGTTGTTAACCTTTCTTTCTAACTGAAAATTTATAGATCTAGAACTTTTCTATATTCTTTATCAAGTTCTTTGGACAGAGTCACCACATCTCTTCACAGAGGATCAAACTTCAAGCAATATGGAGTTCTTTCAAAGGTAAATCTCATTTTGGGTCTTCTCCAACAACGGAGTCACACTCAAATCCTTTGAACTTTACTACAATCAAACCTTTTCCAGGTTCAAGAACTTTTTAGCATCTGAACAAGACATTCAAATTCACCGAAAAATTGAGTTTGTGGTTTTAAAACTTTAATAACTCTTAAGGCTAGGTGATTTTCCATTAGAATTTTCTCAAATTCTTCCCCAACAGAGTCGCCAATTCTATTGGTGTTTTTTCCAGTAGAACCTTGAATTCCTCTAAAGGGTAGCCAACCCTTATGCTCAAGAACATTCAAAGCTAGTGACCAATAAATGAATAAGGATCTTGAGGCCCATATTCCTACTCTTCAGGCTCTGTGAGACCCAGGAGGGTAATCCTTATTGTGTTCAAGAAATATTTGTCTAATTAATAACACATCTATACAAAAATCAATTGCTATTGAGTGCAAATAAACGTAATTCACTAAATATTTGGCAGACCCTTGAGCAAATTATTATCTATTTACTATGA
Source organism: Sequoia sempervirens (assembly GCA_007258455.2). Classification (NCBI taxonomy): domain Eukaryota; kingdom Viridiplantae; phylum Streptophyta; class Pinopsida; order Cupressales; family Cupressaceae; genus Sequoia; species Sequoia sempervirens. Next base: position 5,153 of record VDFB02257297.1, on the reverse strand, counting down.
ATTAGGTGATACTTCAAACGCATACAACATAATTGAAATATTTTTTAATGATTTTCATTCTCACCCTGAATCCCTAGCCAGGTACATTACCAGCTCATTTATCTTTAAAATAAACTAACGAATAGACCAATGCTTCATCTATTGGGCAAATAAAGTCAAATTTGTAACAACCAATAATATATTGTCCATTTTACTCAGAACTTGGTGGACTATTATCATAATACTTTATAATATGACAACTCATAGTGTCTAAAACATAACTTCTTCCAAATCCTATACTCTTCCTCACAAACCTATGAATCCATTCAAGCATCTAGTCAATTCTTTCAATTGAAACAAAAATGGAAACACACATCAATTAAAGAAATTGAAGATAAACAAAAATACCATTGGTAATTTCATTTATAATTTACAAGAGAATTACATAGGAGAGTATATGTTTCAGAAATAAGATTATCTTCCATATCTGTGGCTTCTATAAACTATTTTAAGATCATTACATACAAGACTCATACCCTTGACTTCCTACAATTCTATTCATCAATATTTCTTTACAATATGCTTCTTTCCTGAGCTTCGCTATTCACCTAGACCATTATGAGACTCAAAACTCGAATCCCTTGTAATGAGCCCTAAAATTCCTTTTATAGAGAAAGGGAGCAACAAGCATCCGACTCAATTATAGTTACATTACATATCAAAATTAATTTCATCTGCATTTTAGATATCCCCAAATGGTTATACATAATCATTTGCAAATCAAGGGAAGACAAAATTTTACAACATATGCTGAAAAGAACCAGCCGAGACCGCCAAAAACACCATTAATTGTTGTTGACCCTTCACATTCCACGTCCATAAATAAATTTTTCATGACACCGGCCAAAAAGCACCCCAGTTAACACAAAGGAAAAAAACCCACAAAATGTAGAAAACCAAAAAATTCACCATGTAAATATTATTACCCAACACAAAACGAGAATCTAGATACCATCCAACTCAATCAGAACCAGAATACACATGCCCACTTTATTTCTTAGTAGAAACTGGATAAGTCACCACTTCTTCTTCATCAGTGTTCTTGCCAATACGCCCACTTGGTGTCTTTACTAAAAATGGTGCAACTTTTACCACCTCATCATCTGAGATTGGCACTTCAGTCATAGCCATAAGATACTGGTGATAACCTAAATCATTCTCAGTCTCGCTATTTGAAGGATCACTTGAGACTTCAATAGGAGAATGATGCTTTCCTAGATAAGCTCGGTGGTACTTTTTCTTGCATGTTGCTTCTCTCACAGTCTTTGCAGGTTCCTTTTCTTTGAGCTCATCCTCTCCTCCTAGGACAACTCAGCTCCTCAACTGATAGTTTCTCTTCACACTAACCTACACTGCTTTCTTTCTGCAGGCATCCTTCTTGTCCTCCAACTTTGGAGTTAACATAACTTCATATGTGCTTTGCTCATTCTCTAGAACGTCATCATGTGATTCCTACAAGCTATGTCTTCTGGATATTCGTACTGGGGCAGCAGAGACAATGGACTTACTCATTTTAACTAAAGGAAAACTGAGAACAACAATACTTCACAATTGCAAACCAACCCTGCACTAGTTCCTGGACAATTTTGCAGAATAAAATCTATCACCACTCTCTTCGTGGACCTAGGAAATTTTAGCTTCTAATTGCAATGGTGAAAATACAAAGCTATCAACTCTCATTTATCTAGCTATTTGATCATGTCGATCATCAATGCTTAGTGCAAACCACATGAGTGAGTAAACAATCAATCATCAGATGTTGTATCATGACCTTTAATCTCCCAGGTGCATGAAAATTTGTGTATTATCTTCAATGATTATAGGAGAGTAATCATTCACATGCATCAAGCTCAAATTTGATTAATCCTACAAGCATCTTCTGTCATTAATGCTTTCTTGCATGAAAAAAAAATGGCTAGCATGCTCACAACTCTAGTTTTGAACAATAGCCATTGTTCTTCAAATGAAGTGATGCATTGGATGACTCAGAATGAGTCAATCATGTTTAAAATTCCACCGCAATTTTTTAGCAATTCTTGGCCAATGTCATTCAGCTAGCTAGACACCAACACATCCATCTGTTGGCTCCACCATTCATCACCAAGCAAAAGAACTTCATGTGTCACAAGCCCACTGACCCCACAGCTTTAAATAAAGCATTATTTTATTTGTGTAGGGTTGGTGGGGAGTAGGCGAGATTCAATCTAAACATTCCATTGCGACTGCTAATATGAATTTCCATAACATCAGGCTCAATAGTGGAGATCGGGCCCCACACCCGCCAAGGGACATGCGTTCATCACCCGCTGACCCCTGGCTTTAACACTAGTACACAAACAACAATATATGACTAAATAAACTACTAAAAATTGCATATAAATGACTAATTTTGGTCACGTGACCATTAGTAGTTTATTGCCGGTCATTTATAACGCGACCAAATTTATGACTAAACTATTTTAGTCATTTATCTAGTCATTGATTTAATCATTGATTTGGTCATTAATTTGGTCATTGATGTAGTCATTGATTTAGTCGTTAATTTAGTCATTGATTGTTGTTAATTGGTCATTTATTTAGTCATGGTAGTGATTTATTTAGTCATATATTTGGTCATTAATTTAGTCATTGATTGTTGTTAACTGGTCATTTATTTAGTCATATATTTAGTTATTTATTTAGTCATATACTTAATCATTAATTTAGTCACATATTTAGTCATTAATTTAGTCACATATTTAGTCATTAATTTAATCATTACTTTAGTCATATATTTAGTCATTACTTTAGTCATATATTTAGTCATTATTTTAGTAATGGTAGTCATATATTTAGTCATTGTAGTCATATATTTAGTCATTGTAGTCATATGTTTGGTCATTGTATTCATTTATTTTAGTCATAGTAGTCATTTATTTAGTCATGGTTTAGTCATTTATTTGAGTCAATCAATGATTCAAGTTATAAATCAAATCTAACTTAATTAATTCTCACAAATTTATGCATATATACTTCAAATATCATAGATATTCAAATATTTTTTTAGTATTGAATTAACATGAAAAAAAATATAATCAACAAACAACTTTATGCATATAAAGCTCAAATATCATAGATATTCAAAAAAAAATTGTATTGCATGAAAAAAAAAGAATATACAAACAACAAATAGCTGCATAACCAAAGGAATTGCAAACAACATACAACTGCATAAACAAAGATCCAAGAAATACATCATTCACTGCACTCTTTGGTTTCCATGAAAGACAAATCCAAGATACAGTACAAATGCTTCAAACATTGAAGGGAGAAAAGACATGAAAATATATAGTAAATGTAGTTATATTATTTGTGGTGCATATATTGTCCAATTCAGAGCAGCCTTGCCCTCCCATTCTAGCTGGACAACCCTTGAGAGAAGATTGGAAGGATTCGAATGAGAAGGATGAAAATTTCCTATCTAGAAATCTCTTTGGTCATGGTCGGATGAAAGTAAAGAGTGCATGTTCACATCTCCAATATGACGAGCTGCAACCTAAAAATAAGATTTCAATGAGGGTTTTAGAATATGTTTATTAAAATGAAAATACAGTTATTAAAATGAAAATACAGCCAAGATCTAATAATAAGCACATTTATATTTTTACAATATGGCAATATCCTTTACCTATTTCAATGATTCTGTGAGATTTCCCATTACAGTGACTATGGTAGAACACTAATCTGCAATATGACTGTGAGCTTGCTTAGTAATGGATTCAATGGTGATAAGACTAAAAGGTGCAACATCAACAACACTACCACTTGATACAATTATATTTGATAAGGCACATTCAAAAGCTATCTAAATGTTTATCTAGGAGGAAATGCATGTGGACTTATGATAAAACTAGAACAATTCCTTCAACTGTCATTTCTCCATTATACAACTATGCCCATGTGAAACAAAGAGCTTCTAACAACCACATTTTATCCTTTATGATCCTCCATAGCTTGCAATGATACTGTCTCACAATGCATAATTCTTACAACTAGAACAAAAGACCAAGGGTCATATGCTTGCAATGATATTCTATTTGTTCCTTCTTTGATGCATGTTCTAATCTACAATAGGTTAAAACAAAGCAGGGTACAAATTGAAAAGAAAAAAAAATGATATGAACATAAAATAGTAAGGCACTTGGCATTTCAAGAATTATGCTAAGAATGGTCACAAAATAACTACAAAGAATAATATAGTGCACCACTACGAAGAGTATGCAAAATGGATAGCTAAGAGTGTTAGAAAATGAGATGAGCAAAAAACAATTAGTACAATGTAGCATCTTAAGATGTTAAAAGGAACCCACCATAGGACGATCGGCATGACCATTGGCTCCCAGTAATTGAGCACTTGGTTTGTTTGTAACCTTAATTGATATTCCTGTACCAAAAGACAAAACTCATATAAGACTTTGGCATGGCCATATAAGAACAGAAAACAAAAAAAAAATATCACAACTCTGCATCTTCTCTTTCATGCCCACCATGTTACAGTTTCTCTATTTTTTTTAGTTTTTACCTAAACCTCTAGATACTACAAAGTACAAAAAACCCTTTAAAATAAAATACAACAAACATTCAAGTGGCTCGAGAATTGAAAAAAAAGATCAACTGGTGACTTCTTCCTATATTTTAGATTATTTTTGCTTCCTTAAACTGAGCATCATATACAACAACAAACAACATCAGACAATAGAGTATGCACCATAAACATATAATCCTTTAATATAGTAGAATTTCAGAGGGTTTTTCAATATATTCACAAGAAAAATATTAAAATCAACTTTGTACAACACAATTGCATGTATCACAGCCACTGAGCAGAGAGATAATGAAGCATTCTCCAACTCTTATTATAATGAGAGATCATAACCTAAGAGTTCCTCCAACAGCTATAAATGCAAGGCCACACCCAACTAAATTCTGCCTCAAAATGCCTTGGCATTATAGAAGCATTGTTAAGTAACATACAAAAACAACAGGTTGAAAGTTCATATCTCTAAGAAGAAATCAATATAAGAAAATCAGTCATGACATATAATGCATGAGTGTGAATAATCAACATTGGATTA
>VDFB02257296.1:0-36017 GCA_007258455.2 Sequoia sempervirens | reverse complement strand
GGATAAAGGTTGATCCCAAGAAATTTGAGATCATACAGAACATTGAGATCCCTAAGAACTAGATCGGTGTAAGAAGTTTTCTTGGGCATGCAGGGTATTACAAAAGGTTTATAGAAGGATTTAGTAAAATTGCAGCACCACTGTTTACACTACTCAAGAAAGAAGAGGAGTTTGTATGGACTGAAGATTGTCAAAAATATTTTGAGACAATCAAAACAGCTCTAACAAATTCTCTGATCATTAAAGGACCTATTTGGGGAGAGTCATTTCACATACATGCAAATGCATCCAATCTAGCTATTGGATCAATGTTAGGAAAAAAAGATGACAATGACGCCATGCATGCAATTTATTATGTTAGCAAAAATTTAAATCCTGCTGAAAGAAATTATACAACATAAAAGGAATTTCTAGTTGTAGTATATGCAATAAATAAATTCAGGCATTATATTACAGGTTACAAAGTTTACGTACATAAAAACCATGTTGCAAATAGATATTTAATGAACAAGGCTATAGTAGGTGGACACATTATCATATGGTTACTATTACTACAAGAATTTGATGTAACTATCATTGATAAGCTTGGAAAATACAATGTTGTTGCTGACTTTCTTTCCAGAATTGTTTCACAGGATAATCAAGAACCAATGGATGATACATTTCCAAATGAACATCTATTTTCTATATCAATTCATCCACCATGATTTTTTGATTTGGAAAATTACCTTGTAATAGGAAAATATCCAAATCACTTCAGTCAGAAACAAAAAAAGAGGTTAATTCATGAAAGTTCTAGATTTCAATGGATTAATGCTCTTTTATTAAATTGTGCCCTCACCATGTTTTATGCAAATGTGTATCTGAGTTAGATGTTTATGATGTAGTACACGCTTTCCATCATGAGCCTGAAGGAGGACACTATTCAATAGTGAGAACAATTCACAAAACCTTAAGAGCTAGCTACTTTTGGCCGTCAATGAAAAAGGATGTTTCATTCTTTGTCAAACACTGTGATGAATGCCAAAGGATGGGAAGACCCACGCCAACCATGGAGATGTCGTTTCAGCCACAAATAGCTCTGGAACCATTTGAAAAATGGGGCATCGATTTTGTGGGACCAGTAGATCCACCTTCAAGAGGGAAACGTTACATCCTTGTTTGTATTGATTATGCAACAAAATGGGCTGAGGTAAAAGCATTACTAGCAACAACTGAAGATAAGGCTATATATTTTCTATACAAGCAAATTCTATAGAGATTTGGTGCACCTAGAGAAATTGTTTCAGACCAAGGACCACAGTTTGTATCACTAATGATGGAAGCATTTTTGCAGAAATACTATATGGCTCATAGAAAATCTTTGCCATATCACCCATAGGCAAATGGACAAGTGGAGGTTACTAACAAAGAATTAGAGAATATCCTGACAAAAACAGTTTCATTGAGGAAGACAGATTGGGTAGATAGGTTGGATGAAGCAATGTGGGCCTATAATACCACGTGGAAAACAACAACTAGATTTTCCCTGTATGAACTTGTGTATGGGAAGAAGCCAGTAATGCCAATAGAATTTGAGTTAAAAACATTGAAAACAACAATAGAAATTGGAATTGATTTACCTAAATCTAAAAAAAGCAGAATTTTGCAGCTTAATAGACTTGATGAAATGAGAATGGAGGCACTTCAACATACAGAGGTGATTCAAAAGAAAAATGAAGGAATGGCACGATAAACATATTGTGTCTAGACAGTTCAAAGCAGGAGATTGGGCATTGTTATTTGACTCTAGATTTGAAGTGTTTAAGGGGAAGTTCCATACAAGATGGTTAGGACCCTATGAGATAGATCAGGTATTTGAAAATGGAGTTGTCCAATTAGTACCAATTGATGGAGAAAAGAGAGTTATGCTAGTGAATGGTCATCGTCTGAAAACATATCATAAGCCTACATCAAAGGAAGAATTTTTACACTAAATTGAACATTTTCTCATGGAAGATATTTCTTCCATGAGAGAAGGTCTTTAAACCTTTGAGGAAGGCATGAATAAATAGGGTAAATTGAAAACTAGCAAATGGCAGTTTTCTTTCAAAAAAAAATCAAAAAGAAAAATGATGATTGAAAACCAGAAATGGTGGTCTATCTAAGTTAACTTTTGAAAGATCCTGAAGGCTCTTGAAGGCTCCTGAAGATCCTGAAGATTGAAGACTTTGAAGACCCCATTTTGCTCGAAAGCTCCTAAAGGCTCTTGAAGTTTCAAGCTTCTGAGAGCTCCTAAAGACTCTTGAAGAACTCAAGGGCTCGAAATAAATTAAGGTGTGCATTTAATGTGAATATTATTTTCTAAGGTAGTTAGACTAATTTAAAATAGGTAAATATCTATAAGTCTAGACATCTCCACCATACTGCTAATTAATGATGATAATAAATAACTTTTAATCATTTCAAAAAGTGGCAGATGGTTGATGTAAGGAATGATGTGACATTGGATGATGTTAGTCAATAATAATAAATCTTTTCATGATTCGGCTATCTTTCCAAAAATCCTCCCAAGTTCATATTGACATGTGTAAAGAATGCCTCCAACCTTGTGAATTAAATTGCAAACTTCATGTTGTGGCATGTGAATCGTTCGGAGCAGTAAAGGAAATTAATGCAGATAGTTAATGGCACGTCATGTCATTTTCAAATTGGCTACTCCCAAATCAAGAAAAAATCATTCCACATTTTTGGTAAGTAATTCAATCCACCATTGTAGAAGTCCACCATTATTGACAGAGAAAGATGGGGAACAAGAGAAATGTTGAGCCTGAGAACTTCAATCTTGATTCAGAAACTAGAAGATTGCTAGAAGAAGTTGGGTGGCTGAATTTTATAATATAGTATGAAGGTTTCCAGCCAGAAATGGTTGTGGAATTTGTGAGAAACTTTCATGTGAATGTCACTAGAGTAAGGGGAGAGATAATTGAAGTCACTCCAAAATTTATAAGTGAAATTTTTGGAATCCCAGCAGAGGGAAAACTAGTTAACAAAGGTTGGGTTAAATTTGAGAAATTGGTGGCTATGTTTCACTAGGAGCTAGAAAGAAGGTCAAAAATTCAAATGCATAAAGGAGACCAGTGTGGCATAGCTTGTAACAATTTGAACGAGCCATGGAGAACTATTGCGACATGGCTCATGAATTTCTTCACCTGCAAAGGACAGTATGGCATGATATTGGGTCTAGGAATGCAGCTATTAATTCATTTGAGGTATGGTCAGTCAAAACCTTCTACTAGGATAAATCTGTTAGCGTTTTTATTCTAGAAAATTTCTTCCATGATTTTGAGAGTAAAGGCTAGGGGGGGAATTTTCTATAAAATACCAGGGATTAATACATTTGATAATTAAACACCATTTCTTAAAAAAGGAAACTAGGAAGTAGGGCTGGTGAGAATTTTTGTCTGCGCCTGTAGAAAAGCAAAAATGGAAACCCACAAGGGGACCCACAGCTAAAAGGACAAGAATGGAGAAAGGAGAATCTTCCAAAAAAAGGGGAAAAAGAAAATTACAAGAAACATCTAGGGTAACCCGTACTAGTTCAAAAAAGAAAAGGCAAGAAGTACATGAGGAAAGCCCTATTCATGCTGAAACCATTATGTCTACCCCTAAAGAGACACCTATAATTCAAACCCCTATTTTGGAAATTCCAAAAGAAACTATTGTAGGCCATGAAGAAACCCATACACCGGTACAATCTCCTGAGCGGCCTCAAAGTCCCCCTGAAGACCCAATGCCGACTCCTAAAAGACCCCCTTGTTTTTGAAATCCATGACTCTAATGAAGAGTCTGAAGCACAATCTGAAGAGAAAGAAGAGGAAACCATGAGAACTCCTACACCTCTGAATTTTGAGCAAAGAAAAGGAAAAGGACTATTGATTGAAGAAGAAGAATCCCATGAAAAATTGAATGAAGAGGAGTTAGAAACTGAAGAATTATTGAGGGCTATGAAAATGCCCAATTAGAAGCTGAATTGGAATAAGAAAGGAAAAACATGCAATTCCTTGAGAAATTGAGAAGAAAAGAAGAAGAATTGCAACAATATTTTGACAAAACTCAAGAAATGGAAAGGTAAATTGAACAAAATGAAGCAAGGTTTAGATAGAAATTGAGTAAAATAGAGGATTCCTTGCAACAAGCTAGTGTACAAGCATTACCAAATGCAAAAGAAATTTCAAAATTAAAAGAAGAATTGCAACAAAAGGAAGAGCAATTAAAACAACAATCTATGTGGTTCTATTCACAAGAAGCCTCTACTTCCACTGCCTCACCACAATACCTTGTTCTGCCTTCCATTATCTCTGATATTCCTTCCATTCCATCAGATATTCCTCCTTCAGCCCAGCCTAGATATCTCTCATTGACAACCTTGAAATTTAAGGAAGAAAATAAAGTGTTGAAAGAGCAGGTACATAAGTTAAAAAAAGAAAAAAAATGAGATTAAAAGGAGACTTAAGCAAGTGGCAGAAATCAGTTTTGTGATGCTTTCCATGAGAAGACCAGCTAGGATATATAATTTGTTTCTTAGAGAAAGGTTTCTAGAATGGAAGTTGAATCAATTAATCTTAGGAAGAAGCCTGGATTATCATAATGATAAATATTTTCTACATAACTACTTTAATAGCCACCCTGACATTCAAAATCTAATGTGTGAGTTTTTCCAGCATGGATTTTTAATGGGAGACAATGATGACTCTATGTTAAATATTTATGTTGGTGAGCTTCAAATTAGATCATTTGTCTCTTTAATGCAAAATAAAATAGAATGGTCAAGTAGAATGGAAAAATATAAGGAGGCTCAGAGAAGGTATGGGTTACCAATGAGACCCAAAATGCCTCATGCTAGAAAATATATCACAGCAGTACGATCGGTGGTAAGACTCAATCAAGTTAATCCTCTTTATGTTTCAAACTTGCTTGATAGTATTGTTGCATTCCAGAATATTGAGGGAACACTTCCCCCATTAGCACTATAGTCCTATGAGGAAAGGTATCAATTCATTCCTAAGATAGTCAGAAGAAGGGAGCCAATAAGTCCAAACAATATCAGCTGGAGTTTGATCAGAGTCGGACATGTCAACACCTTGATCCAGTAGTAGAAAGAATTCTAGGTCGGCATGAGATTCAGAATGTCGATAATAATTATGCCCACACCAAAGCTCAAAGAAACAACAAATGTACCTGATGGAGTAATAAGACCATGGTTTGAAAAGATAAGTCAAAACCATGGATTTGCACTCAATAGTAGATTACTAGACCAGTACAGGGAAGGAGTGTTTGACTGCTGCATTTGGATGGAAGCATTGAACAAGGAAAAAGAGAACACCATAATTCTTGATGAGGAACCATGAGGACATGGTCCAAAATAAGTGTGGAAGAAATGATGAGAGACTTAGAATACTTTCATTTAAAGCATTTTATATTTAAAAGACTTGTTATTTTTGTTAATTGACATGACTGGCGATAGATTATAGATTAACATATTTATTTATTTTGCTTTATGTTTAGCTAAATTAGTGGATATATTTAAAGTAATGGTTTATGTTAAATGAGTTACTTTATGATGATATTGGATGAGATAATTATGTTGCGTTGATCTTTTACTACCATAATTTTTATCCTTTTCTTAAGGGTTTTGAATAGGGTATTTTAAAGATTGATGATATGGTTAAACTCTTTGTTTAATCATGATGAATGACTACACCATAGATGGGCCCCATTGGATGTGAGTCACTCAAGTCCAAATCGACTTCTTTTGAGTTGGTTATGGAACTTCTACTTCCAGTGCCAATTTGGCATAATTCTCTTTAGTCCTGCTTCAGTTTTGTTTTAGTTTTGTTGTAATCTTTAGTTCGGTCGCCTTAAGTCTTGGAAGTTAACACCATGTTAGAAATATAATAAGGATATTGTTATAAATATCCATGTTTCAATTTTAGTTTGGAGTTAGATAATTTCAATCAAATTTATGTAATTCAACAGCAATACTTTGTTCTGCGTTCTACTTTTGATCAATGGGAATGAAAGCAAGAAGTTAATTCAATCACTATGTAAAGGGATCTTACCTGAGGAAGAGGAGGGACTGCTCAACCTTTGGAATGATCTTGTGTTGCTATTTTGTTAAGTTATTCTATTTTTGATTCATTAGTATTAAATCTGAAGTAGATGTTAATTCTGGAATGTTAAAGTTGTTAAATCATTTTCTAACTTAGTGAATGTTAATTATGGATAGTTACTTCTGCTTGAATTACCTTTCAAGTTTCAGTTTATTATGGTTAGATTAAGTTGTTGTAATCATTATAAGGTTTATCAGATTAATTGGATTTAGATGTTGTTCGAAGTAGTTAAGTTTGGTGTTTATTAAGTTTCATTAGAAGCGATGATAGGAACTTATGGAAAGATGAAGTTGGAGTTTGTTGAAAATCAATTCATGGAGATTAGTCTTTATGTTTTCTAGAGTAATCGTCATTTCCTCACAATTCATTTTTGTTTTTAATTAGTATTTAATTTCCAACAATTAATTATGGATTTCTTTTAAAAGAAAAATAGAATTAATTTGGATTTTGTGTTTTAGATTAAGGATTAAAGTAATCATTATTCATCTCCATGAATCAGTCTAAATCAAGTTCAATAAAATCAGAAATAGGTCAACAAAATTTTAAATTAGGAAATAGGATAGAATTAAATCTTAAGAATCAGTCGCTACAGTTTAGCTCCTGAGAGCTCCTAAAAGCTTCTGAAGTAGGTAAATCATTACCTAAAGTTCTTGTTTATAGTTCAAAACCCCCCAAAGAATTTGTGACAACTATCCTTATCGCATATTGCTCTGAGACACACCCAATTCAATAAATAATTGATTAAATGATGCAAGTTGTGACATCAACGACCTTGCCCATCAACAAGTTGCACATAGGTTGACTTTCAAAAACATTAGTTTTTAATCAAAATTTTGTCATCTATAAACATCTAGTTACATTAGCTATGGAATGTGTAATAATGCTTTGAGTTTTAAAGATGTGCAATGCTTGATGTAATCACTACCCTTTGAAATAGCTTGAAGTCACTATCCTTCATGCCTTCTTATGTTTACACAACTAAAACCAAAGAATACTACACTTATAATCATGATTATCAATTTTTTCAAACTCCAAACACTACCCTACTATAGCCATAATGACTTTGCATTTGCTCTTACCACTTTGTTTTCAAAGACTGCTCTTTAGAGTTAACTATTGTTTTACATATTTGATTTGACTATATCCTTCCTTTGTATTCAAAAGCACCTGTTTTAGGCTTTTAGCCATAGCAACAAGGAAGTGAATTGTTTGATAAGATACTTTGGTATACTTGTATGGAAAATGTGGTAGCATAGAAAATGTAGTTAGTTGTTTGAAAAAATGCCTCAAAGAAATGTGGTCTTATGGTGATGTCCATCATCGGACATCACCATGAGACCACATTTCTTTGAGGCATTTTTTCAAATAGATCACTACCTTCTTTCATAAAATGCTTTGTTAGACATGTATGAAAAATTATTTGGTAGACATGTATGAAAAATGTGATAGCATAGACATGTTTGATAAGTTGTTTTGGTAGACATGTATGGAAAATGTGGTAGCATAGAAAAGGAAGTAAGTTGTTTGAAAGAATGACTCGAAGAAATGTGGTCTCATGGTGATGGGAATCACCATGAGACCACATTTATTTTAAGCATTCTATCAAATATCTACCTTCCTTCTTTCGAAAGCACCTATTTTAGGCTTTTAGCCATAGTGGCAAGGAAGTGAACTATTTGATAAGATGCTTTGGTAGACATGTATGGAAAATGCTTTGGTAGACATGTATTAAAAGCCATAGTAGCATAGACATGTTTCGTAAAATGCTTTGGTAGACATGTATCAAAAATGTGGTCGCATAGAAAAAGCAATGAGTTGTTTGGAAAATTTTCTCAAAGAAATGTGGTCTCATGGTGATGTACATCACCATGAGACCACATTTCTTTGAGGAATTTTTTCAAATAAATCACTGCCTTCTTTAATAAAATGCTTTGTTAGACATGTATGAAAAATGTGGTAGCATAGACATGTTTGATAAGATGCTTTGGTAAACATGTATGAAAAGTGTGGTAGCATAGAAAAGGCAGTGAGTTGTTTGGAAGAATGCCTCAAAGAAATGTGGTCACATGGCGATGTCCATCACCTTGAGACCACATTTCTTTGAGGAATTCTTGACACCACCATGAGACCACATTTATTTAAGGCATTCTTTCAAATAACTCACTTCCTTCTTTTGAAAGCACCTATTTTAGGATTTTAGTCATAGCAGCAAGGAAGTGAACTATTTGATAAGATGCTTTGGTAGACATGTATGGAAAATGTTTTGGTAGACATATATTAAAAGCCATAGTAGCATAGACATGTTTCATAAAATTCTTTGGTAGACATGCATGGAAAATGTTGTAGCATAGAAAAGGCAGTGAGTTGTTTGGAAAAAATGCCTCAAAGAAATGTGGTCTTATGGTGATGTCCATCACCATGAGACCACATTTCTTTGAGCCATTTTTCCAAACTGCTCACTACCTTCTTTCATAAAATGCTTTGGTAGACATGTATGAAAAAGGATGAGGTAGACATGTATGAAAAATGTGGTAGCATAGACATGTTTGATAAGATGCTTTGGTAGACATGTATGGAAAATGTGGTAGCATAGAAAAGGAAATGAGGTGTTTGAAAGAATGCCTCAAAGAAATTTGGTCTCATGGCGATTTCCATCACCATGAGACCACATTTGTTTGAGGAATTCTTTCAAACAACTCGCTACCTTCTTTTGAAAGCACCTGTTTTAGGATTTTAGCCATAGCAGCAAGGAAGTGAACTGTTTGATAAGATTCTTTGGTAGACATATATGGAGAATGCTTTGGTACACATGTATTAAAGTCATAGTAGCATATACATGTTTCATAAAATGATTTGGTAGAAATGTATGGAAAATGTGGTAGCATAGAAAAGGCAGTGAGCTGTTTGGAAAAATGCCTCAAAGAAATGTGGTCTCATTGTGATGGACATCACAATGAGACCACATTTCTTTGAGGCATTTTTCCAAACAACTCACTGCCTTCTTTCATAAAATGCTTTGGTAGACATGTATGAAAAAGGCTGAGGTAGACATGTATGAAAAATGCTTTGGTAGACATGTATGAAAAATGCTTTGGTAGAACTATGCAACATAAAGTAATTCTTTGAGTTTGAAAGATATGCAATGCAATGTAATCAACAATATGAATATGTTTCATAAAATTCTTTGTTTGTTTCATAAAATGCATTACCTACTTTCTAAGTTACCGATTCACCCAGAAAAGGTCTCAGATACAATTCTATTTGATACAGATTGGATTCAAATTTGTCCAAGATATGGGTATAGGCCTATAGATATTGGAAAGATACAAAACCCACCTTGTGGGTACAAAAATTTTGTACTTGGTATGTGCCCAGACCGAATTTGACTGTTTGAATGCCCAGGCCGCAAAATATTCAACATTTTTGACATTTTTTTATTATTTTTTGACTTTTAGTTGACTTCTATGGCACCATCCATCTTACAAGATTGGTTTGTTGAAGCTGAGAATCTTGTTTCACCAGGTCAAGTAAACAAAAATTGTGTGTTTTTAATGGATTCATTGTGACATCTTAGAAGCATTGGAAACTAGGTTGTTACTTTTCCTACCCATTGACTACCCTGATTCTAGTGCAACCTTCATCAATTTTTGTATAGCTTGAATGTTATTTGATTTGATTCATATGCTAAAAGCAACACAATTTTCAACTTCTTTCACATATTTTAATGTTAATATGCTCATGAATTGGTCCATTTAAAATTTTCAATTGAAAGCAACAGAAATCTTGTTTTTAAATGGAATCATTGTGAGGTCTTAGAAGCATTGGAAACCAGGTTGGTACATTTCCTACCCATTGATTGTCCTGATTCTGGTGGTAGATTCATCAATTACTGCATATCTTGAATGTTATTTGATTTGATTTATATGCTAAAAGCAACACAATTTCCAGCTTCTTTTATATCTTTTAAAACTAATATGTTCATGAATTGGTCAATTTTCAATTGAAAACAACAAATTATCTCAACTATTGGACCTTTTTCAATAAATAATAAATGTCCCAATGTAAGTTGCTATTTTATCATTATGGATATGGTGCAAAGACTACCTCAGAGGTCTTTCAACAAGTCACCAATGCTATGACCTTCCAATATTTATGTATGGTATTGATTTGTTCAATTTCATGCCCAATGCACTTAAACTTATTTCACAATGAATCCATTAAAAAAACACAATTTTTGTTTACTTGACATTTTTATGTTTGAAATTTAATTTATAATTTTATATCATGACATTTGAGGATCACTAATATTTTAATATTTGACTATGAAAGTGGTGGTGTATTTTTGCTATGTTATTTGACTATTAATATGGTGGTATATTTTGAACTTAATTACTACTAAAAATATGTATATATTTCTAATTTTTATATGTTTTTGTATTAACATACCCAAAACGTACCCAAACCCCAAAAATTTTTTGACCAAATTCTGTATCGGATTCTAGTACTCATACTCGAACCCAAAAACAAATTGGTAACTTAGCTTACTTTTGTTCTATGTGTGTTTGTGAACATATAGCATTCAATGTCATGCCGAGGAAACAAGCAAAGCCTCTAACGCCAGATGAACATGAAGCTAAAAATGCAAGGAGAAGAGAAACAAAAAGGCAAGCTTGTGAAGAAAAGAAATTGTAGCCCATAGAGGAAGAAATTCTCGTGCAATCTAAGAGAGATGTCGAATTGGCAGCACAAAAGGAATGGATGCAAAAACTTCGTACAAGGAGAGAAATGAATCTAGAAGTCGGGGACACATCATCAACCATTAGTGAAGTTCAATGCACACCATCTACAATATCTCATGTTCAAAGTACATCAGAAATCACATCTCCAGTTGAAGAGACACCATCAACAAACATGTGGTTTTGAAAGTACATTAGCAATCACATCTCTATTTGAATACACTCCACATACCACATCTCAAGTTGGAGGTACAACATCATTTCTCATGTCAATCTCAAGGTATGTCATTGATTTCACCCTCGATTGAAGGTATTTCATCTATCCCCGATGTTGTTGGCATTCCTAATGTTGACATAGCTTTACCTTTGAGAACTCCTAGAGTTTTGCATAGAAAACTTAAATACTTGATTGATGTTGATTCCAATGTTTTGAAAACAATAGCTGATAAGATTCCAAAAAATACATGTCAAAGATATACAAAAAGGATATGGAGTTTGTTTTTTGAGAAGCTAAGAGAGGCTAGAAGATGTCAACTACTTGTTGAAATAATGATGCAACTCAAATTTAGGCCCACCATGAAGACTCTTGGTCTAAGAACATTAGATGACTCAAGTGAAAAATCTATTGTAAAGAATCTGATGAGTGCATACGAGAGCGTGGGTTCTACCTCACACATGAAAGATAGTTGTGCCACATGATGTGTGATGAAAATAACATTGTTAAGTAGTCAAACTAGGAATAAGATGAACCTTACAAAGATGAGTAAATATTTAAAAATAAGTAGATCATCTCTAATGAGAGCCAAAAGAAGGCATGAAAGAGTGGAGGATCCAAATAGAAATGAGTTATGGGAATTCTCAGGTAGAGTACCATAGAAAGATAAAGAAATTGCTCAAGCCTTGAGATCTCTAATACAAGATTTTTGGAAGGATAACACAAGGGTCTCTCCCAATCAAAGAGATGTTGTAAGAAAGAGAATTGGTAGTCAAATCTGTGAGCCACATCCAAAGAAATGGTCTCTTCATGAAACTTCTTGCATACTTCAAATTGATCTTTAGTCTTTGGTAAGAAGAGTGATAATGACACTTGTTTATGAAAATAATCTATATTAACACTTATTCATGAATGTTTATTCATGAAATATCATGCATTACATTCACGTTATCAAAGGACTGTGATTGCCTTTTGAAATCCATATGACCATCATTAATGTGCTTTGTCTACCTCCTGTCATATCCACATTCACCTCTCATCATCCCTTTGCATACTTCAATGCTCTCCTTATGGTGACAATCCCTTTAAGACCTTTAGTGGCTGCAACTGTGTCTTGCTTGGAGTAGCTTGTTCTTGCAATTGCACCGACCTTTAGTGGTTGTCCCTACTCATCCTGCTACTTTCTTCATGAAACTTCTTGCATGCTTCAAATTGATCTTTAGTCTTTGCTTTCAAAGCATCATAACTTCTTTCATGAAATAGGTTGTCATTGCTATTTTCAAAACCCTATCACTAATCAATCAAAACCATTAATAACCTTATGGAGCTGATGCAGAGGGAAATCAATTGCAACTAAAAGTGACTATAAAGAATAAGGAAATGTGATTTCCACAGTAGTATATCCAATATTTCTTAGTCCCTTCAATGGTTACAACAAACAATACCCTGTAATCTACCCTACACTCTCAAAAAGCAATCAACACTCATTTTCTTTGACTTTTTTCAACTCCTAACACTCAAAAACACTCTAAAGGTTGCATTCAAACCCTTCTTGGAAATGTTCAACTCTAAACAAGGTAATTCCCACAAAAACCTCAAACAAACTAGGGTTTATGACATTCCAAAGGCTAATAAATGCATATTGTTTGCTCTAATTCACACAAACCAATGAATTATCACTTGCTCTTTGGTGGAAACATGCACAAAGACTTACCAAAATTAGTTAAAACTCGAGCATAAGCCCTTTTTTCATCAATATCCCTAATGTCCATGCCATTAATCTATAAATTTATGCCTTTTTTTGTAACTTTCAAACATGACATGTAAAAAAAACAAACAAAAAGACCTTACATGATTACCATGGTCCTCTAGGACCTTATTATGCTCAAAAAACAACGTCCATTTTTTTTTTCAAAACATAAAGATGAAGCAAGAATACCTTTGAAGAAGGCCGCCTTTATCTATGGCTGACCTGTTTTCTTTAAGTTGCTTCCCCCTCACATAATTTTCTTTGTACACCTTGACTATGTATTATAATTTCTTTGGCATTTGGGTATGCTAAGTTGTTCTCATAATCACAATCATAAGTATATCCAATGAGGAAGTTGGTTATTAGTTTCAATCTCTTTGGTGAATTTGATGTAGTTGGAGACATTGTTTAGATGGGTTTGGACGAGTTCTAATTTCTTAGGGCCAACAAATGTTGGTGTCATAAACATAGTGCTTCCACCATTTAGACTTGAGAGGGAAGGATTTGAGGGCAAGTTGCTAAAATTTAGGATAGGAGACAAATGAAATCCCATGGCAACCCCATCAACTTGCACATAGACCACATCTTGGAAGGTGAAAAAAGTAGATTTTAAACAATTCCATAAGGGAAGAAAACTCATCATTTATTTTGAGCGTAACTAACTCAATGGAGTCTTGGACACATACTTTAGTAAAGAACACCACATTGAAGTTGATAAGCATGTTGCCATCATCTAACTTCTTGGCCTTCATAAAGTCAAGAAAATGAGATGAATCCTTATGAAGGAGTCATATTTAACTACAAGAGGAGAGATTAACTTAGGTAGGTGAGATACTCTCTTGTAGGTAGGAGAATTAGAGATATAAACAATGGGTTTGAGAGGAATGTTGGTCTTTTGAATTATGGGAGCACCATACATACAAAGAGTGATTTCTTTACTTGACAGAGGATGGTTTTGGGTGACATTATCAAAAGATGAAAGGGAAATTATATTTTTCAAATTTTTAATAAATTTGGAGATCCAATCAATGGACAATATATTATAATTAGTGTTGTTATTAAAATGGTCAAACATTTTGACAACATAATCTTGCTTGTTTAGGACATTCTATTGAGGCATGGCATGTTTGAGAACCATTGCACAATCCTACCTAATATCATCGGGTAAGAAATTAGGTGGAGATCGAATGACATTTCCAATTTCAATTAAAAAATAGAACTTAGGAAAGGAACCATGAGTGATGGCAAAAGCAGTGAAATCCCTTAAAAGTCCAAATGCAAGTAGCGTAAAATTGCAAAGGGATGTAACCTTCATTCTGCAACTCATGTGACTAGATGGACTATTCCAAAACATCTAGATGGGTACGTTTAGGCTAGGCATGGTCCCCTTTCACACCCAAACACGCCGAACAGTTTGAGCTATGTTCAATCGTCTCAATCCTTTTAAGAGTCCAAAGTGAAAAATGGCTACAATATTTGACGAGCTGTTACTCAAAAACTGTGACACTTAAAAAAAAAAAATTGAGGCTGCAGTATTGCATTGGGCCCCTCTAATATAACCTCTCTCGATTTTTGATATCTCTGCAGCATTTTCTAGTAGTGAGGACTTTTTAGTTGATGGAAAAAGTGTCAAATGCAAGCAGTGTAAAGTTGCAAAGGGGTGTAACTTTCATTCTACAACTCATGTAACCAAACGGACTATTCCAACATGTCTAGATGGGTACGTTTAGGCTAAGCATGGTCCTCTTTCGCACCCAAACACACTGAATCAGTCCAAGCTACGTTCAATCGACTCAATCCTTTAAGAGTCCAAAGTGCAAAATGGTTGCAATCTTTGACGGGCTGTTACTCAAAAATTGTGACACTTATAAACTTTTTTTCTGAGGCTATGGGATTGCATTGGGCCCCTCTACAATAAGCTCTCTCAGTTTTTGATATCTCAGAGGCATTTTCCAGTGGTGATGACTTTTCAATTGATGGAAAAATTGTCAAATGCAAGCAGTGTAAGGTTCAAAGTGGTGTAACTTTTGTTCTACAACTGGTGTGACCAAACAAACTATTCTAACACATCTATATGGGTACGTTTATGCTAGGCATGGTCCTCTTTCACACCCAGACATTCCAAATCAGTCCAAGCTACGTTCAATCGTCTCAATCCCTTAAGAGTCCAAAATGCAAAATGGTTGCAATCTTTGATGAGATGTTACTTGGAAACCGTGAGACTTTTTTGAGGCTACGGGATTGTGTTGGGCCCCTCTACAATAACATCTCTTGGTTTTTGATATTTCAAAGGCATTTTCCAGTGGTGACAACTTTTCAGTTGATGGAAAAGTGTCAAATGCAAGTAGTGTAAAGTTGCAAATGGGTGTAACTTTCATTTTGCAACTCGTGTGACCAAACGGATTGTTCCAACATGTACAAATGGGTACTTTTAGGCTAGGAATGGTCCTCTTTTGCACCCAAATACACCGAATCAGTCCAAGCTATGTTCAACCACCCAATCCCTTAAGAGTCCAAAGTATAAAATGGATCTAATCTTTCATGGGATGTTACTTGGAAACCGTTACGCTTATAAAATTTTTGTATGAGGCTACGAGATCACATTGGAAACCTCTACAATAACCTCTCTCAGTTTTTTATATCTTTGAGGAATTTTTCAGTGGTGACGACTTTTTAGTTGATAGAAAAAGTGTCAAATGTAAGTAGTGTAAAGTTGCAAAGGGGTGTAACTTTCGTTATGCAACTTGTGTGACCAAATGAACTATTCCAATATGTCTAGATGGGTAGGTTTAGGCTAGGCATGTTCCCCTTTCACACTCAAACATGTCAATTCAATCCAAGCTACTTTCAACTGACTCAATCCCTTAAGAGTCCAAAGTGCAAAATGGTTGCAATCTTTGACGGACTGTTACTCGGAAACTGTGATGCTTAGAAAATTTTCATTTGAGGCTATGGGATTGCATTGGGCCCTTCTACAATAAACTCTCTCGGTTTTTTATATCTTGGAGGCATTTTCTAGTGGTGACGACTTTTTAGTTGATGGAAAAAGTGTCAAATGCAAGCAGTGTAAAGTTACAAAGGGGTGTAACTTTCGTTCTGCAACTCATGTGACCAAACAAACTATTCCAACACATCCAGTTGGGTATGTTTAGGCTATGCATGGTCCTTTTTTACACCCAAACACGCTAAATCAATCTGAGCTACGTTCAACTAGCCCAATCCCTTAAGAGTCCAAAGTACAAAATGGTTGCAATCTTTGACGAGTTGTTACTCAAAAATCGTGACGCTTATAAATTTTTTTTCTAAGGCTATGGGATCGTGTTGGGCCCCTCTACAATAACCTCTCTTGTTTTTTGATATTCAAAGGTGTTTTCTAGTGGTGACGACTTTTTAGTTGATGGAAAAAGTGTCAAATGCAAGTAGTGTAAAGTTGCAAAGGGGTGTAACTTTAGTTCTACAACTCGTGTGACCAAACGAACTATTCCAACATGTTTGGATGGGTACGTTTAGGCTATTCATGGTCCTCTTTCACACCAAAACACACTGAATTAGTCTGATCTATGTTCAACTGACTCAATCCCTTAAGATTCCAAAGTTCAAAATGGCTGCAATCTTTGATGAGTTGTTACTTGGAAACTGTGATGCTTAGAAACTTTTCGTCTGAGGCTATAGGATCATGTTGGGCCCCTCTACAATAATCTCTCTTAGTTTTTTGATATCTTAGAGGTATTTTCCAGTGTTGACAACTTTTTAGTTGATGGAAAAAGTGTCAAATGCAAATAATGTAAAGTTGCAAAGGGGTGTAACTTTTGTTCTGCAACTCGTGTGATCAAACCGATTGTTCCAACATGTCTGGATGGGTACGTTTACGCTAGGCATGGCCCTCTTTTGCACCCAAATGTGCCAAATCAGTCTGAGCTATGTTCAATCAGCTCACTCCCTTAAGATGGCATGCAAAACAAAGGAAAAGAGAAAGATTCATGTGACAGTTAACAACTTTGAGTTTTCTACACAAAAAGCATATGATTGCATGAAAGAGGTAAAACATGTGGGTGTCAAAATAGTTGAGGAAAAGGGAAAATCTACAAAAAAACACCACGTTGAGGAATAGGGGAATTGGTGTATGAGGCTTAGGGTTAATCCAGACATCCCAAGCTTCACACCACTTGCATGAACAGTCATGAGTGATGGGTTTGATTAATTGATATAAGAAGGTTGAGGGTTGATCTATACATTCTTGGATCCAAATCACTTAGAATTCATGAGTGAGTTTCCATTGGGTATTTAATTGACTCAATAGGTTTTGGCTTTAGATGAACTCACACAACAAAAGACAATCTTACCTAGACGGGTTTGGTTGCAGTGGATGTTACTCTAAATGAGATAAATGGTAGAACCAATTGACCAACATGTTGTTGAATTGATTTCTATTCCATATATTTGTGTGGGGGGCATTTGGAATCTTCTATGAGTCAAATTCTCTTGTGTAAGCATGAGTACAACCATTGGAAGTCAAATATGGAGGTTGGTGAGTTGCAATTTTAAGTTAGGAATATAAGATGACTCTATAGATGAGTGCACAAGACAAGTAGATTGAATAAGCACGTAATCCACAAGAAGGAAACTTAATAGAGGACTATAGATGTTCTTGACAAGGCCTCAATGCATTTGAAAGCTCAAATTGACTTGTAAATTTTGCAAGACGATAGTGGAAATGAGGAAGCACAACTTCAATATTTTTTTTTGTAAATCTCTCTTTCAAAGAGTGTTTGATTTATCTACTTTCTTATTTCATCCAACTAATTCACTAATTGAATCACATAAGAAAGCATAGGAATGACATGTTCAATTGATTAGAAGCATGGTTCTTACAAGAGTAACATTAGACTTTACTAATATACAATCTAAAAAATCAATGTGCTCATTTACTACACCATTATCTTATGGATTTCAAGGGCCACATGTCAGCAATAACATAAAAGGAGTGTGAAATCTGGCATATAAGCATTGTAGGAATGCATTTGAGCATGCACACAATTGCATAATGAATATAATATATAGATGGAATCCATAGTGCTAGGAGATATATAATTTTGTATCCTTTTATATATTGATTCAGTATCATAGAACATTGAATTAGCACATAAGTAAATGATAAATCCTTGGTGAATCATTTTTGGAAATATTGATGTTGTTTAGCATCAATTAATAAATATTCAACACAAACCATGAAGGAAATAAATGAGAAATGCTAGGGCTAACCAAATGCTAAATGTCAAGACCATGAGAAAAAGAAAGACATTGATTAAAGTTTTTATGACTATGAAACATTGACGTTCTTGGTCCTCATATTGTAAGTGCTTTATGAATGTGTTTTTCATGGGTAGTGGTGTTAGTAATATTTTACTATGATTTCATATTATCTCATATTATAATGAAGTCACTCAAAGACTAGGAGAAAAGGTAGGCATCATCTAGAATACACGTGAACACATGAATTATGCATTGGAAGCATGAAGCATACACGTGAATATATGTAATACGTGAAATATACTCAAGAAGCATGAAGCATACATGTAAATACATGAAGTATACACATGAATCATGAAGAATACACGTGAACACATGAATTATACATTGGAAGCATGAAGCATACACGTGAATACATGTAATACATGAAGTATACATGTGAATAAGTGAAGCATACATGTGAATAAGTGAATAAAAAGTAATGTAAGCATTGCAAAGGATACAAACCACCAGGAATGGATCTTATTTACACAATACACATTGGATGGAGCTTATTGAGAAATCGATAGTAATTATTTAAGCATTAGATGTAAACAACACCCATTCCTACAACATTAAAGCATGCAATTTACACAATGTACATGATAACATCATTCATTCAAGAATGATAGTGGTAAAATAAGATTTGCATTAATCAAAAATCTGTAAGGCTATACAATGATATATGTTGATAAAAGTATACAATATTTCCAATAAAGTCATATAGGCTTACTACAAAAGAGCCATATGGACATAAAATGTTACATATATTGATAACACAAAAAATATGTTTCAAAATGACATGTAGGCATACAACAAACAACCCTAATACATAGTCATTTCCCTCAAGGGGAAGGAAAGAGACCACATGTTGCCTTCGATGGTTAGCTGGATGAAGTGTCTATTGGTTCTTTTTTATTTCGAACACGCTTACTAGTCCTCCTCTCTTCACTCCTCTGGAGCTGCAACTAATACAATAAGAAGTATATATGTTAATACATAGAAATTGAATTGTGGAATGACATATAACAAAATAATCACTTACTGCAAACAAATAGTCATCATGCTCATTTACAAATTTACCACATCAACGAGATGGAGTGACAACTACCTGTAGCAACTATCAAGATAAAAATTAAACTACATACAAGAATCATGAAAATTTTCAATAATATACTGGATAAAAGAGCAAATATAATGTCAAATTGACCAATCTATTGCATACCTCTCTCAAAGGATTAGAACTGGCTATTGTTGCAACAACTCCATGGTCCATTGTGCCACCAACATTGGTAGGGCTATTTGATGTCAACATCTGAAAATGAAACAACAAATATGAAGTTTTTTATCACTTTCATTAGTTTATTTGTTTAATTAAAAGCATAGACAAGGCAGTGAACTGTTTGAAAAAATGCCTCACAGTAGTGTAGTCTCATGGTGATGGTAAGAAACTAGAGTTCATAACAATGTTTAAAGGACAACATGTGACAAAAGATAGGGGTTTTGAAGCTTCTTGAAGCTATATTTGCAAACTTCAAGTGAACTCATTATTCTTGATCACAAGAATAGTCTAAATCATGCATCATCGTGCATGATCAATAATAGTGGTTGTTGGCACAATACCTAGGATGGACAGTCATATTATGCTTGTTTAGAAATATGGAATAGTGGATGTAAGTGTCCTAGATTTTAAGAGAGATGATGTCAACAATTGTGAAGATATAGATGAGTGCATAGGGTGAATATGGGCATAGAGTGAATGAGGGGGGATAATGGGATGAGACTAGGAGGGGAAAATGGGACAAAACCAAGAGGGGATAATGGAACATAAGATGAATTAGGATGTATCGATGGTTTTACTATACCACATGAAGTCGGTTGTTGAGGTGTGCAACAATAATGGAGAAGAGAGATGATCAACAATGAGTGGAAGGAAATATTTCTTGTAATGGTATGTGTATAGAATAAAATTTGGATGGAGGTGGTGTAGCATAGAAGGGATAAAGAGACAAGACCAAGAGGGGATATGTAGTGCCCCTCCGGTTCGGACATCTTTGGTCTCGAGTAAGTTTTTTCTAGTGTACTTAGTGGTTTTGTTTAAAATGATTAATTAAAATTAAGAATTATCTTACTATGCATGAATAATTGTTTTAGTAAATAGTTAAAAAGTTGAAAGTGATTTAAAAATGTATATAAGTAATTTAGCTATTATAATAAGGTGAGATTGTTTATTATATAGATATGATGTATATAAGACATTTAAATAAATAATATTTTATGTATTATATTGATATAGTGGTAAATGTTCCATTAAGTAACTTAAGTGGTCTAAATTAACGAGTAATAATAGATTTAATATTAAATAATCTCACTTCGTAATTATGATAATCGGACCCAAATTTAATAATTAAGTGGAAATAAATAATTAAATGACTATGTTGATAGGCATCATCAATATTAGTGTTGAAGATATATTAAATGTTATAATAGTGACTCATTAAGAGAAATCATTCTTGCATTTTAAAATAAAAGAAATAAAATAGTTTCCCAAATCCTCAAGAGGGAATTTAATATAATTTTTTTAACAACCTCAAAGGACTAAGACTAATATATATATATATATATATATATATATATATATATATATATATTCATTTGTGCTATAAGTGCTAATAATTGTCTCTTGGTTGAGTCAAATGAATACTCAAATTAATGGCAATATAAAAGAAGTCAAGTACAATATATTTTTTTTATTACCTCTAAGAGACATAGAGAAGGGTTTGAATATTTGATCGCCTCATTTCTTGAAGCTTCTGCCAATCGTTCCACGTGCTCTGTTTTCTGCATGCATTGCTTCCTATAGGCGGCTGTGTCCACATGCCTCATGTTCGCGTAAGGAGGATACTGAAAAGGCTTCTGATTTTTTTTGGAAAACCCACCATTCTGGCAGGCATATCTTCGAGGCTTAATTTTGTGAAGGAAGAGGAGCCCGAGGGCTGCACCCAGAGGAGGACAGAGAGAGAGAAGAGGCTGGCACAGGAGGCAGGGACGCTGGAATGGTGATGCTGCCTCAAACTCTTCATATCTGGTATTGACCATTCACTTCTCCCGCTTGGCGGAATTTCAATCTGTTTAGAGTTTGTGATGGTGAAATTTTTAGGGTCAGCACTCCACTTTTCTCACCTGTAGTTTATGTCTGAAGCAATGTGGTCGTTGGTTTGTCTTTGTTTTGGATGAATTTGAGATAGTAACATGAGATAACTAATTTCAACTATAACGCCATACAGTTTAGCATCTATCTTTCCTAAATATTTGAATGGTTTTTGAATCAGCGATGAAAACTTCAGATTGGCGTTTGAAAACTGTCATATGTGAAAACAAACAAAAAAAATCAGATTCGATATAATATGAATTTGCTGAGTTTTCCCTGCTTTAGTTTTGTCAAATTCTTTTGTGATGCCCATGCAGTTCTTCTTGTGTGGCTGGCGCTGATCTTCCTAGGCCGATTTTTTTGCTGTCTTCTCATTGATTCGCCTTATACTCCTGAATCTCCTTCACTCACCATTGCCTTCAAAATTCTGTAGGTGTTGCCAGCGCTGTTGTGTCTTGTCATTTCTGGATTTTCAGATCATAAGGTTTCCTTGGAGATGCCTGATTCTCCTCCATTTACCCCGGCCTTGGGTTTTCTGTTTCACTGCCTCACCTTCATCATCATTGTCGTTACATGAGTGCAACATCAGTGCATACGTTGGAGCTAACCCCAGATGCATTTTCAGGCCCTTTATCCTTAACAACCACAGTGTCAAAAAGGAGCGATGATTAATTTTGTGTTTTGGGAGTTAACAGTCTGCAACTACAAATTTGGAACCCAGGTGGTAAATTAAAACCCATACCAGCCATCACAATTTCGTCAACCTGTCACAGCTGCAACACTGGAGTATAGAATGTTGTAGAGTTAACCTTCTTGATTCCGTTGGCAATCTGTCACGTCTGCAGTACTTGAAAATAGAAGGTTGTAGAGGTTTAAATATTTCTCTCTGTTTCCTCTGGCAACTTATGTCAGCCGCAGCACTTGAAAATAATAGGAAGTTTAAAGGTTTAAATAACCTCCCTGTTCTTTTGGCGACGCCTGCCAATTGCTTTTGCTTGAAAGCTTCTAAAGCCGTTTCAATAAATCCGTTCTGTAATAAATCCATTTTGTACATGGCCTGAAATCATTGCATTCCTTGTGATCACATTTCTTAGAGGAATTTGGTTAAACAGTTCTCAGACCTTGCTCATGCGTCCACATGCTTGAATACATAACTGCCTGGGCACTTTTCCACTTTTGGTTTTGGCTCCTCCTGACTCCTTCTAGCTGGTAATGACCTTTCACCTCTCCTTTTTGGCGAACTACAACCTTAAAATAAGGTTTCGACGTTGGTTTATAGTATGTTTATTGAAATGAAAATTGTAGCCAAGATCCTTCCGCACCTTCAGGTTTTCCCTTATCCTCTTCAAATAGAAGACAAAACGAGTTTTAAAGATTAAGCAGCTGCACCAGCAGTATGAGGCAGAATAAAAAGAGAAACCGATTAGCAAATAACATATGATGCAACTAAATAAATGTGTAAAGCTCTTTTATGAGCATAATACGGTGAATATTATTCATGTGAATTTAATTGCCCATTTTAAACGTAATGCTGGCAAAATCCTTGTGGAAGATGTGATAAAGGTGTCTATGTAAGAGCGCTCACCTCAAAAACCACGAGTGAAATCTTAAATCATGATATAATATTTAAGAGGGGATGCACCTCCACGAATAAATTTTAGAAAGTTATTCTAAATTAAACTATTAATAAAGGAGTACCTCACACGTTTCCCTTATAAAGGTCTAAATTTGAATATAATCACCTCATCCAATGTTCTTCTTTATCTATC
Source organism: Sequoia sempervirens (assembly GCA_007258455.2). NCBI lineage: Eukaryota > Viridiplantae > Streptophyta > Pinopsida > Cupressales > Cupressaceae > Sequoia > Sequoia sempervirens. Next base: position 12,956 of record VDFB02257296.1, on the reverse strand, counting down.
TTTTAGAATAGAATGATTCCTACTTTTTCCCCTTTTTAGGGATAATATATTAATTTAAAATGTAAAGAAAAGAAATTGAGGGTTTAAATTTATTAGTTTCAAAATGGAAAGAAACCAAGATAATGTGTATTAAGAGGCTTTCTTTAAACATTTATTTTTGTTCTCTTTAATTTTATTTTTATAAAATAAATGTGTATGCATATATTTATATTTAGTGTAAGAAGTTTATCTAATTATTCAAAAGTGAATAAAAAGGGTAATAGTTAATCTATGTAAATAAATACATTATATATAGGTAAGAGAAATTGTTTATTTATTTATTTTGAAAATATTAATATATTAATAATAAGATTATTGTGGATAAGTATTAGTATCATTAATTGATAACAACATATTATTATAGATAACTATATATATATATCAGTATGCATAATTAGAGATTGAGTAATGACATTAATGTTTTGTTATAACAGTAATAATACCTTTGATGTAAATTCAAAATTAAATAATAATAGTGTTAAGTATAACGAAAGAAATATTATTATGTGATTGATGTTTAATCTTGTCTCCTTTGGATGTACTATTGATTCACTTTGCTATTGATCATTATGGTCGATATTGCAAAAAGTTGATAATCTTTTAAAAGGGTTGGTTACTATGGTTGTTGTGTTTGTTGAATTGGTTAAAGTTGGTTTGAGCCAAATTGTTAGGGTATTGTGTGTGGAGAAAATTGAGGTCTCCCTTGGGTGCCCTATTGGCTGAATCGATTGTTGTAATTGTAGTTAAATTATGTCAACTTCGTGTGAGTTTTGAGGATCTTGTTATGATATTGCCTCCTTTACTCTTCACTTGTCAATTTGTGATTATGAAACTCATATAGTCATTTTGTGATCCCATGATGTGAATCTACCTTTTGTGTTAATTTTGTTTGTAGAAATTTTATGCAATAACTTTCTTGTAGACATATTTTGAGATGGTTGGGAACCCGAGTATTTACGTACCCTCCAGTTGAGGGTAAATGAATATTGGTGTCATAAAATCCCTTGGTTTTTCCTTTGTATGCCTCTGGAAGCAGTCACCTTGTAGGTGGTCGTTGATATTGATGTATGTTATGTTTTGGTTGACCTTGTTGCTTGGTCTTGTGATCGTTTTGCTTGCCTATCTTGGTCGAGGGTCCTTTCTTGTCATCTCCTAGCACGGGGGGTGGGCCTTCGGGTCCACACGAGGTCGGGTGGAACGTGCTATGCACCCCATTGGGTCCCCAGTTTGAGCTCATGACGATGCAATTAATCCAGGACTCTACCTCAGTTCTTTTGTACCATGTTCCTTTATGTGACCTTGTATTGGATGTATCTTTTCCTTTGCACGATAGGATGCATATGGACTCTTGAAGTAATGTAAGTTACTCCTGATGTAACGTAATGTACTCCTAAAGTGATGTAATGTACTCCTAAAAATAGTTGTAATGTATTATTCTATCTTTGTAAACCTTATGTGATAGCCATTATCGGATATGTTGTATATGTGGAAATATGCTCCACCATTGTATTATGGATATGTGAATTGAAATTCTTATAAAATGGTGTATTGTTTTATTCACATGTGATCATTAACGATTGTATGTTATCATTATGTAATCTCGATTTTCATTTGCTTTCATTTGATTAAAGTTTCTGAATTGTAGTGACCGTCTCGTGTACCCCAGAGGACATGGATGAATTAGTAAATGTATAATTTATTTCATGTAATAAATGTACAAGCTTATCTTACACAAAAAAAATTAGTGCAACATTATTTGTCCTCTCAACAACACTAAGGGCTACAAAGATAATGGAACATATGGTGAAATAATAGAGGGTACAATGAGATGGGAGTCGAAGGGGATAATGGAACATAGAATGGACTAGTAGAGATTAGTGGGATGGTCCAAGAGGGGATCGTAGAACATAGGGTAAACTATTAGATGTTAATGGGTTAGGATTAGGAGGGAATAAAGGAACATAGGGTGAATTAGGGGAAGATAATGAGACAATACCAAGAGGGGATAATGGAACACAAGATGAAATAAGAGAGGGTAATGGGATGGGAATAGAAGGGGATAATGGAACATAGGATGGACTAGTAGAGATTAATGGGATGGGCTAAGATGGGATAACAAAATATAGAGTGAACTATTAGAGGTTAATGGGATGGGATTAGTTGGGAATAATGGAACATAGGGTGAATTAGGAGGTGTCTAGGCTTTGACTATAGTACATGAAGTGGGAAATTGAGGTGTGTAGTAATAAATATGGAGAATAGTTTTGGTCAATAATAAGTGGAAGGAAATATTTCAAGTGTAATATTATCTGTATAGGATGAAATGTGGACAAAGATGGTATAACATAGAATGGATAAAGGGACAACACCAAGAGGGGATGATGGAACATAGGGTGAAATAATAGAGGGTACAATAAGATGGGAGTAGAAGGGGATAATGAAACATAGGATGGACTAGTAGATATTAGTGAGATGGGCTAGGAGGGGATCATGGAAAATAGGGTGAAATATTAAATGTCAATTTGGGATGGGATTAGGAAGGAATAAAGGAACATAAAGTGAATTAGGAGAAGATAATGGGACACGATCAAGAGGGGATAATTGAACATAGAATGGACTAGTAGAGATTAATTGGATGAGCTAGGATGGGATAATAAAACATTTAAGGTGAACTATTAGAGGCTAATGGGATGTGATTAGGACGGAATATTAGAACATAAGGTGAATTAGGTGGTGTCTAAGGTGTGAATAAAGGACATGAAGTGGGAACTTGAGGTGTGTAGTAATAATGTATGTCAATAATGAGCAGAAGGAAAGGTTTCTTGTAAGGATATGTGTATAAGATGAAATATGGAGGAAGGTGAAATAATATATAAGGTGTTAAAGATTGGGATATGTGATATAAAATGGTCAAAATATGTGTGGTGATAGGAATGGAAGAATGAAATGGACGTTGAATGGTAAATATATTTAGGATCTCACAAGACCAACCAAGTATGACACCCACTAATAGATATGGAAAATAAGACATCATGGTAGATTCCTTACAACATAATTTGTTCATGCATCGCAAGTCATATACTCTTCATGTTTGGTTAAAATGTGTGGTGAGGAGGATGATACAAGTGATAGGTTATGGGATGGTGGAAGGTAAGAGTTAACTTGGTTGAAAAGATGAGGTAGCCTAAAAAATGAGCATGAAAGAAAATATGTGAGAGGTTCGATTTCCCACTATGATCTACCATCATAAAATTTAGCATGTGCCAATAACATCTTGTACAAGGCAAGTGGGGAGAGCTAGTGGTCATAGGGAAACCAAGGGATATGACAAGGGATTATTGGAATCATGGGCACATATTACTAGTGAATACTGGGAAAGGTGATAACAATAGACATTTGAGAATAAAGCATGTTCTTTGAATTATTTGCCGACTAGCTATAAGTAGTAAATAATCAATTATAACCTAAACGATTAATATTTTTTGTGAGGCTATAATATGAGAATTGACACCGAAGAGAATATGCATTACACATAGAAAATAAGACATAATTTCAACTCCAAGCTTTCAATTTCTTAATTGCACAAATCAATCTCATTCGTTCTCCACTTCATGTTCCTCCAATGTTTGTGTTTCTTATCAATTTTTTAGATTTGTATACACAAAATTACCAAAACTAGCTAACATTATTTTACAACACCATTAATGAATAAAAGTTACCTAAGTGAACATTGTTTGAGGACATGAATAGTGAGGTGTGGAGCTTGAAGGTCCACCAACAAACTATTTGGCATCCAAAGTGTGTTATGAGACAATCATTCAAATAACATTCACCTGTTCACATGCAATAATTATTTCTTTAATACTAGTTGCATACCTGTGTCCACTGGACATCGAAAAGAAATAAGGGTTTGTAGGAATGGTGCACGTATCATGAACACTCTAACCTTGAATTTTCATCATACTGATTCTACTAATTTAGTTCTTCTTAAATTTCAAAATAGAATTTAATAAAAAAATTAAATGAACTTGCTAAATTTTACTTGATTATCAATGTTGAATGTTTCATTTAGCAATGCATTTGTCATAACCATTTCCTTTGCAATTGATGTAGGTTATGTAGCTGCATCTTGAGCACTCCGATAATCATACATTCAAACAACACTGCAAGCAGGACAATTGTGGGGTGGAACTCTGGGCCTAGAAGTCTCTCCCACATCAGGCTCTACTAGAGGCCTCACACACTGTACACTGCTCTGAGTGAGCGAGCTAATCGACTCCAACATATCCACCTCGACACTATCCTTCACAATGGAAGGAATGACGACATGCTCCACCATGGTTTTGGCCAAGGGTCTCAGTGCCAATTTTGGATTACATGTGCAACTAGTCTATCATGTGTGGGGCCCCCACCTCCACCCTGAAAGTCTAAAATGTCAAAATAATTTGGCACCTTATTGAGGAAAAACTCACAATAGAGTTTCCCCAAGAAATATTGTGGCACCTCATGGCTATTGCATAGAGGTTGGTCAAAAACCATCCACCACAGCTCCCAAAACTTATTTTTTATTAATTCATGGTGGCACCAATGGATGGGGAACCTCCTGCATGCATGTGATAAAGGTGTGTTGGTTCTCGGGTCTGTCGACTTTGCTATTTTTTTCTTTTTTCACATCTTCATATGAAAGACCACTAGCATAAAATTGTCTTAATTCATCCCTCTTATTCGACCAAAAAAAATTTCTCACTCATTTCTCGTACATGTGATATAATTGACTTCAATGATTCAACAATCCCTCTCCTATAAGGGTGGGTTTCAGCATGCTCAATTAATCTTCCAATCAATTGTTCAATCTCTCTTTTGTTGTTTTCAATTTGATTTAAGATATTTTCTTGGGTTCCTTGAGGGTGCCTATGAACTAACATAGGGGTTTGAGATTGTTCTTGTTTGGGAGGCTCTTCATGAGGGGGTGATTGTGAATTGCCAATGTTTGGAGGTGGAGATTGATTCCCTGGAAATTAAAACAATTTTTTTAAAAAAAAGCCTATTTCCATCTACATTCTAATTCAAATTCAAAATAAAAACAATATAAATACATACCTCTTCGATCTCTTTGACCTCTTTGACGACTTGGTGGCATCCTCACGAAGTATTGCAAGAAAAAATTGATCTCCTTTTGGCGAGTGTTACTTGAGAGAGTAGAAAATGGAAGAACAAGGCGTAGGTTTGAGATAAAAAGTGTTCAAAATGTGTGTTTTTTTTAAAGGAATTTTCTATTTGGTGAGCACCAAATTTGGCACTGGCCAAATGCAACATTAGTTTGACGTGTGCAAAATGAGAAATTTTGGTTTTTTTTCAAAAGTGGCACCTTTTTTGTGTCACAAATTGGTGCATTGACCCCTGAGTCAAATTGTTTATCTCCTAACTTCATAATATAATTTTTACATGTGGAGTCTCCATTTCTACCTACAACTTTTCAAAAATTAATAGTGTAGTATTAGGAGTTACCTCCCTATAATCTTGTATTCTTTTTACATTGGAAAGATTTGACACATCTTGTTGGATCTCTTCTAAAAGGTCATATGAATTTAAAGGAAGGTTATGTTTTATAATTTAAGTTTATTTTAAAATTAAAATAACATGATTGGCCTAAAGAGAAAAATTCCACACAATTAAGAAAGACAATAGCTAATTTATGGATTACACCTCTAGAGTGAATTATTAAAATAGTATGGCTCCTCTAGTCAACTAACATGTGACTTTGGTTACATGAAAAAATATCATAGGTTTACTAAGTTCTAATCAAAAGCTACATTTTTCATCCTTGAGCTAGGAGTATCCTACCATGACAAACTTCCACATTTAATTCTTTTTAATTAACAACTTTCATGGTCAAGTATATTAATAATGCTATGGTCAATTATTCTTAATAGTGTTATTGATTTTCTTTATAGAGAATAATTATTTTTAAAATGAAATATTTTATGAAAGGTAAAATTATTGAAAGACAAAAGAAAGTAAATATAATATGCTCAATTTGAAGTATGATAAAATAGAATTATAGAAAAAAATTATGTAGACTAGTATAGAATAAATTAGAATTCTCTAATATGGTATAAACCCAAAATAAAAGAGTTGAGAAGTGTCCTAGTACTCAAATTAAATTTGTTTAAACTATGGATAAATTTAGGTAGGATAGAATCAAAAAAATCATGGTTACATCCATGTTTTCAATAGAGACCCAATAGTTGTGGACATATCCATATATCATACAACCTTTATATGCAGCTCAACCTATAAAAATATGTGGTACTTGTAATAGTAAAATTTGATTAGTGAGTAGAGATAAATACAACTTGGACCTACAACTTGAATAAGAGAAAGTTGGGATTTATTTAAAACCTACCTTAAGACAATCCATCAAGTGGCATATTTTAATCCTAAATGCATTCAAATAGAATAAAATGGTATATGATATTACCTAGTTTACTCTATGCTAGAAACTAGTAAACACATTTCTAGAAGAAAATAAAAGTATTTCCTTCTCTTCTTCTTCTTCTAGTGCATCATAGCTTAGTTTCAACAGTTCTTTGATTTTTGTAAGAAATATTTTGGATAACTTTTTTAATGTACTCTACCAATGATTCTTGTGAGGCTCACCATACAGTTGTCCACCTAAGACCTTGTTGGCACTAGATAATTGAGATGATCTTTATGATCCTCATCATCTAAAATTATAAAAACACACAGAACTCAAATGACTATTAGCATTAAGGTTCTTTTTTTAGGTTTTCAAATGGCTACGATCATATTTCTCACTTTTTTTGATCAAGATGATTAACTAGATTATCTTGGTCCAACTCTTTTAGTTTGATAGTTAAATGAAATTATATTTAAATTGAATTCAAACCTAATAATTATCTTAACATTTTGAAGTTCAAAATATTTCAAAATTTATTGTTAATAAGATTGTCTCCAAAGCTAGAAATATTTCAAAATCTATTGCTATTAATATGAATATTAATTTATCATCTTAATATACATTTTGATAAGTAAATAAAGAATTTATCTGCATACACATTTCCTTCATAAATCAGAAGGAAAGAAATTCTAATCCTACATAAATCTATTACATTGAAGTCATGTCCACAACTCATCCAATACAAAATGGACAACAAACAGAAATACCCAATTCTTTCTACAAATGAAAATTCTTTCCCTTTTGATTGATGATACATAGCAGCTGGAAAGATTGATCAAAACTCAAATTCCCAAACAAACTTCATGTTCTCATTGTTTTTTTCAACAAGCTTGGTGATGAAATTAGACATTCCTTCATCTACTATCTTGGTAGAATTGTCCAGAGCTAGTTCTGAACCTGGACCATCAAAGTAATCCCTTATATCATTGAAAAGCTCCCCAGTAGCTTGATATTTCTCCTCACAATTGATTGGATCTTCTCTTGCTGCTCCAATTGTTTCTTTTTGTATTGAAGGACCTTCATATCCATAAGAAGTCGATTTCACTTGTATGTCCCTGCATGATCCAAAATTATGTGTTGAATCTAAATAATGGTAACAATTAACAGCTACAATGTCATTGATATCAATTAGATCAGGGGGACTAGAACTTGCAATCTGACTTTCTTCTATACAACAATCAAAACCATAACCATATGCTCTTTGGTATGCCCTCTCTTCTTGATTTGGGGTTGCTGAATATTCAGAACAACATTTTCAAAAGCACGAGGGAGTGAAGTAGGTTTCAAAGGAAAAATAATGACATGAGGTAAGGTAGAAAAAAATCATCAAGAATATTGGTAGAGATGGTAGGCTTAACAAGATTTGTAGAATGTTTTACAAGGTCCAAATATTCATCAAGTAAAATAGGGAATGATGTAGGAGGAACTAAAAGGTTTGAGGGGATAAGAATGGTTGGAATTTTTCACTAAAAGAGGAAACAAGGGACATACTATGTTTTTAAGTTTGGGTGGAGAAGTAAAAAATAGTGGGGATGAGGGTCTAAGATGTTAGGAAAGGAGGTAGGCAGTTCTAGTATAGGAGAGATGGTAGTAGGGGATTGTAGCATAGGGTGATGATGGGAGAGATAGGAGGATCAATAAGAGGAGGAATGGAATATATAAGAAGAAAATGTGACAATGTATAAGAAGGTAGAATACTTGAACTAATTTGAACTTTCCTTTGCATTTATTTTAGGTGGGTTGAGTTGAGGTTGAAAAAGAGGCTAAAGTTGTAGAATTAGCTAAATTAGAGGTTAGACATGAGGTTTCGGTTGGGGTGGGGTTTGATTTTTGGGCATGGGTTGAAGAAAAGTTTGGATAAAATGATCATACAAGGGTTGAGATTGTAGGTTAGGTTGTGGAAGGGGTTAGATTTGGGGCTAAGGTTGGGGCTAGCATTGGTGAGTAGGAGGATGAGGTTGAGATTGAGGTTTGTAGGTTCTAACTAGACAAGATACAATATGAAGATGTTGGATGATATGAATAAGACCTAGTGATTATTAGATCTATGATAGAAAGGAGGAGACATAATAGGGTTAGGAATATACGGCTCATTGGAATATATGTTGAAACCACAATTAGGATGAAGAGGAAGACAATATACTTAAGGGGATAGATATCAAGAGAAGGATAAAAAGAAATGAATACAAGATTTAAAATTAATGCAACACTAATAAATATTAAGAGAGTATTTTTCCAAGTGTATGAAGAACCTATATATTTGGAAATGGAGTTAATATAAAAGTGACCATTCTTAGAAAGAGGTTAATAATCATAATGTGGAACAATGAATATCAATTTTCTATGAATGAACTTGAGACAAGAATGATGAATATATGGAGAAACTTGCATAACATTGAGCCAAGGATGGTCCAAGAAAACACCAAACTAGTTAGACATAGGAACTATGTTAAAGAGAACCTCTAGATTTTGACAAACCACCATGACGAGAAGAATCACACTTACTTGTATTAAAAAATATGTCATCATAATAGTATTAAATATAAAAACAATATTTAGGAATAAATAAACTAATAAATATCAATATATTATTATGGACACTAATTTCTATTATTTTTACTAATAACTAATTTGTAAGTTATTTGAAAACCATTGATGATTCTCAAATATCTATTATCTATATTTGCAATATTATTTTTATATCTTCACTTATTGAGTTTAGTAATCAAATACTAATTATATTATCATAATTAAATATTAAAAAAAAAAAATAACTATAAAAAAAAAAATTAATTAATTTTTTTTTTTACTTTGTCCACAATAAAAAGTAAATCTATACACTAGTATAGATATCTTAAATACATCTATATGAAAAGATCAAGACATGTCTTAATTTATTTAATTTATTTAAGAGTTATTTTATTTTATGTACTTTAGAATTATTTTATTTTATTTACATTGCTTATATTTTTTTAATTTATTTGAGAATTATTTTATAATTTTTATTTTTTTTCTAAATAAAAAATGACCACTTTTCCAAAAGAAAATTTAAAAGTTACATACAAATGTAAAGTATTTATTCAAGTGTAAGTGCACCAAGTTGTGACACAAAAAAGGTGCCAAAATGTGAAAAAGCATGAAATTGTCCATTTGGCGAGTGCCAAATTTGGCGCTCACCAAATGCAAAAGCACATTAAAAAAAATGTGTCAATTTCTCCTCATTTCCACCTTGCGTGATTTTGCTCTCATTTTTTGGTGTTTTTCAACCCACGCTCGCCAAAAGGAAGCCCTTTTTTCACTTGCAAATTATGATTTCCCGTGAGATGCTGCCAAGACATCACAGAGGTGAAAGAGGTACATAATTCTATTGTTTTATTTTCAAATTTGAATTAAATTGTAGATTCAATTAGGTTTTTCAATTAGAATTTATTTTAATTTCCAAGAAATCAATCTCCGCCTCCAAATATTGACAATTCACAATCACCTCCTCATGAAGACCCTCCCAAACAAGAAGAACATCAAACCCCCCTCAACTCATAAACATCATTTAGGAACACAAGAAAACATTCTAAATCAAATAGAAAACAACCAAAGAGAGCTTGAACAATTGATTACAAGATTAAATGAGCATGCTACAACACACCCTCATGGGAGAGGCATTATCGAATCCTTACAGTCGATTGTATCTCATGTAGGAGCAATGAGTGCACAAATTAATTTTGGTCAAATAAGAGGGGGGAATTTAAATGATTTTATGCAAGTGGAATTTCTTATGCACAAGTGAAAAAAGAGAAAAATAGCAAAGCCAACTTGTTTTCCCTTTTCATCGACCCAAGAACCAATGCACATTTATCACTTGCATGCAGGAGGTTCCCAATCCATTGGTGCCACCATGAATTAATTAAAAATAAATTTTGGGAGTAGTAGTGGATGGTTTTTGACCAGCCTCTGTGCAATAACTATGAGGTCTTGTAGTATTTTTTGAGGAAAATCTAATGTGAGTTTTTCCTCAATAAGATGCCAAATTGTTTTGACTATCTAGACTTTCAGGGTAGAGTTGGGGGCTCTACACATAATAGAGCAGGTGCACGACGTAATCTACAACTAGCACTGAGACCCTTGGCAAGATCCGTGGTGGAGCATGTGACCATTCCTTCCATTGTGAAGGATAGTGTCGAGGTGGAGACGCTGGACTCGATTAACTCACTCACTCAGAGCCTTGTACTATGTGTGAGGCCTCTAGCAGAGCTTGATGTGGATGAGTCTTCTAGGCCTAGAGTTCCAGTCCACTTTTGTCAATCTTGTGACGTTGTTTGCACGTATGATGGTGAGAATTCTCAGGATGTAGCTACATAGCATACATCAATTGTAGAGAAGATTGTTATGAAAGATGCCTTGCTGAAGGAAACATTTGGCATTGATACTCAAGTAAAATTTAACAAGTTCATTTAATTTTGTTTATTAAATTCTATTTTGAAATGTAAGAATAACTAAATTAGTAGAATGAATATGATGAAAATTCAGGGTTGGAGTGTTGATGATACATGCACTGTTCCTGTAGACCCCTATATGTTTACGTCGCCGAGTCCATAGGTATGGAACTAGTATTAAAGAAATAATTATTGCATGTGAATAGTTGAACCTTATATGAATGATTGTCTCATAATACACTTTGGATGTCAAATAGTTTGCTGGTGGACCTTCGACATCAAAATCTCTCTATTCTCATCCTTGAACAACTTTCACTTAGGTAACCTTTATTCATTAATGGTGTTGTAAAACAATGTTAGCTAGTTTTGGTAATTGAAAAAAACACTATTCCATATATGATTGTACTTTTTAGCACAATTCCATATGATTTTTTACAATTATACTTTTTTCTTTAATGCATGTATCCTCTAAGGTTCTATACAGATCCTTAGGGCTTATTTTCCTTTTTTTTTTTTTGAATCAAAATGACCTAGCTTTATTTTCTCAAAAACCCTTTTAGTTTCATGGTCGTCCAAAATTTGACATGAATCCTCCTTCAACCAACTATCTTTAAGATGATGGTAGTATATCATTGGTCCTTGTGGTATTTTCACCTATTCTATAAGTTACTTCCACCTATTCTGTAAGTTACTCCTACCACCAGCTCACCTCCTGTTAGAGGAAAGCCTGACCTTGAAGAACCTAGCAATTAGAATAAATCAATTAAAAGTAATCACTAAATTATAAAATATTAGTGGTTAGCAACTACGAATGGGAGGAGTATTCTATTTTGGGATGATAATTGGTATGGAAGTGGGCCTCTAAAGGATGAGCCATGGGCTCAACCCTTTATGGACCTCTATGTGCAACAATTTGGCAAATTTGTTGTTGATTATATTGAAGGAGGTTGTTGGAGGAAGTTTCACAAGGTGGACCATGGTTTGGAAATTATTTATAAGGCTATTTCAATGGTCCATATTCCTTCTATCCCTTCTCCTGATAGGTTTGTTTGGAAGCCTTCCTTTGCGGGTAACTTCTATGTTGCTTCGGATTTTCATTTCAATGAATCCTTTATTTTTCTACCTCCTTTTTGGGCCTCTGTTTGGTCCTCTAGATTGATTCCTAAGGTTAACATTTTCTTTTGGATCTTCTGCTAGAATAAAATTTTAACTAAGTTGATAATCTGATTAAAAGAGGTTTTGTTATGCCCAATAGATGCTTTATTTGTGAAGAGGAAGCAAAAAATACTTGTCATTTGTTGATTGGGTGCAAATATGTTGGTGTGATCTGGAATCATGTGCTCTCACTTTGGAATCTTAGCTTGGTGTTTCCTAGTTCTATCAAAGATTTATGGTATCAATGGATTTTCCCTTCATCTAATCCAACTCTGCAGATTTTGTGGTCTCTCACTTTGCCTCATATGATTTGGGGGGTTTGGTTGGAGCGCAACAACAAAATTTTTAGAAATTCTGCTCTTCTGGCTTTATCTGTGGCTCATAAGATTGGTGTTGGTATTAAGGAAAACTCTCTCTGGGATCTCCTTTTATGCTGGACAAAAGATTATCCTCGGTTCCCATGATATCTCTATTGCTCAAAAGTGGAAGTCGCCTTGTGATATTTCTCTTCTGGTCTCTAAAGGGAAATCTTCAAGAGAAGATGTTGCTTGGAAGGTGCCTCCAGATGGTTGGGTTAAGATAAATTTTGATGGTACGGCTAAAGGAAATTCGGGACCTATTGGATGTGGGGGAGTCATTAGAAATTCTAATGGTAGGGTCATCTCTATTGTGGCACTCCCTTTGGGAACCCAAACAAACCACTACATAGAGGTAGTTGATGCCTATCATGGACTCAAAATGGCTCAAAGCAAAGGGTATAGGAAGTTCTGGGTGGAGGGTGATTCTCTAAACATTATAAATAATTTGAAGAATGTTTCACCTTCGTCTTGGACTATTGAGGCCTTGGTTAG